>QKQZ01000412.1:0-31046 GCA_003595255.1 Solenopsis fugax | reverse complement strand
GGGTTAGTGTGGACAAATTATGAAAGATATATATCCAATCAGTAATAATATTGTTGAATATAGTTATGTGTATGAGACCAAAATTGGTAGAAATTTCGTTTTATTTATAAAACTTTCTTTGTTGATAACTTTTTAACGAAGAACGAGCGATTAAAACTTGTTGGTGATTACTCAAGACCATGACCTTGATAACATATATCAAGATCAAGGTCATCGGGCTGCCTCTCCTAAAGTGAATAATTACCAGATTTCACCTTTGATTGTTTTTAGTCTTTAATTTTACCTTGAGTAATAATCTCCATTTTTTTTCTTCTATTCTTGTGTGAGTTATTAAATTACAGTTATTCTTAGTGTGATTTCAATAAGACATTAACATTGCAAATAAGTACACAACGTTATATATAAATATATGTAGAATGTAACAACATTCTGTTAAGTTAAATAACTGTACATAAATTTCGCATTTAGGCGCAAGAGTGATTTTGGCTTGTCGGAATGTGGAGAAAGCAGAGGCTGCAATTGCAGATATAAAACATAAACAGAGGTAAATATACATATCTAATCGCTCGCTTTATGTTTATCACAAATTTATTTCAATATGTATAAAACTTGAAATTTTATTATTGAATTATTATTGCTTCTTTTCAGCGATGTCAAAAATTTATTTTCTAACGTACAACATAAAGATTTATATTTTCACAATAATTTTGACACTTCAAAGTGAAAAATGCTGTTATCATTTAGCAATAAATATTATTTTATTTTATTTAAAATATTTTTACAATTATTCTTTTTTTCATTTTTATGTATTTAACATGAATAATGTATTTTTTATAACATAAATGCAAAAATAAAATAAATATTGTCTTAACAAATACACGAGGTTTCTTAAGAAAATTGTAAGGACATCTGTTTAAATAAACGCGCTTCGACGCTGCGTCAGTATGGGGTACGTTCAACGGTGTGTGGGCCACGGACTAAGGAATAGATCAGAAGGAAAATAGAATAGGATAGATCGGAAAATAGAAGGAAAGATCTATTCCTAAGTCCGTGGTGTGGGCGCTGAAACACGCTGAAAGAAGCGCTTCGTTCGCCTCGATCGTGGAAGGGGTAACTTTCGGCTAGCGACACGTGTTTCGTTTTCAAACCCCTTCTCTTTCTCTCTCTGGATGCGTTCCGAGTCACGCATGAAACGCGTAGACTGCATTACTCATGTGCAACGCTTCGAAATTGTTCCGTTTCATAAATGCGCGCATAAAGCGTATAAACGCTTACAGAATAGCATTCAGCTGCAATCCACGCAGCGCACAGGTTGCACAAGAAATCGCTCCGAAATTCTCAAGCGCTCATGCGCTTTATGCGTGCATTGAAAAAACGGAACGATTTCGAAGCGTTACGCATCAGTTGCAGTTTATGCGTTTCATGCGTAATTCGGAACGCAGCCTGTGACTGCTTCAAGTCGAAGGAGAAGCAGTCAATGCGCTGGGAAGAGTGCAAAAAATTTAGACGGTTACAATCTAGTACAATCTAGGGAATCTTCAGCGTTATCAAAGCGCTTTCTATGCGTGCATTAGTTAAATCGGAATGACTTTTCATGCAGTCTCAAGGTGTGTAATAGGCATAGGATTCCTGTAAGTGGAAGCGTTAGCTAATAGTAAGAGAAAGAAAATGAGATGTCTATCTCTATCCTTGTCTAATGTTACACTAAGTGGAGAGGCATCGTAGTGAAACTATAATCCTGATTGATCCTGATCTCCCCACTTGACTGAGAAAATCAACAGCGCGTGCGCAATTGAACAAGGATGCTGATGGACATCTCGTTTTCGGTCTCTTTCTATTAGCTCACGCATTCGTGGCTGGCTCTTCCCCTCTATATATATAATCTCTTTGTGCAGTCTACGCGCTTTATGCGTGACTCGGAACGCACCCTCTAATTCTAACGGCTGGCGGATCGAACCCCCTCTCTTTCTCTCTCTGATTCTAACGGCTGGCGGATCGAACACGTTCTTTCTTTCATCATTGTTCGAATTTCTTGAGTTAAAATCGTCTCGTTTTTTGTGCGTGCACGCTCTCGAAGCGGGTAGTTCCTAGTGGTTACAGAGAAGCCAGGACTCAGATATCGAGCCAGAAATCTTGCAGTATAATTACGAGCGGAATTGTGGCAATTCTTTCGCAGGTTAGTGTCCGTCTGAAGATCGCAAAGATCTTACAGACACTTGAAAGCATATCTAAGCGTTCGTCAGTAAGATCGCCAGGATCTTACTGACACCGGCTGTTCCATCGGGGAACGTTCGTCTGAAGATCGCAAGGATCTTACAGATATTTTCTATTCTCTCTCAAAGAAAGCACTCTAATTGTTCCGACAATTTATCTCCGCGTGGTCAGGCTTCAATACGGAAGTTATTGACGATAGTTCGAACTGACCACACCTTCACGTGACGAAGTCTCTCTCTCTCTCTCTCTCTCTCTCTCTCCTCGCTGATTTTCCCTTTCTTTTACTACTGTTCCGCCGTCCTGATGGACCTAACCGGTCAGCAAGTCTCAAGCTCAGACCATCAGACGGCTGATGAACGCTTGCGTGCGCTTTGTATATGACCTCCGCTGGGACGACCACGTCTCCCACCTCTATCCCCGGCTAGGGTGGCTGCGCGCGGAGGACAGGAGATCTTATCTCCTTGGCTGTCTGATCTCCGTCACCACTGGCACATCCCCCTATCTAGCGTCTAGGCTCGTGCCTCGTACCCGACCTCGCGCTGCCTCTAGGGTCTCTGCGCTTGACCTCGCCGTCCCCACTTGCCGTACCTCGATTTTCCAACGTTCTTTTGCCGTAGCTGGACCTACCTTTTGGAACTCTCTTCCCGCTCCCATCCGCGGTGCAGAGTCCGCTGGGACTTACAAGCGTGGCCTTCACCATTTCTTGCTGCAAAAGGGGGCTCCCCTGCAGTCTCAGGCCTAGCTGCGCTCTAATCTATTCCAATCTAACTTAATTTGATCTTACTTCTCTCTCATTTTTTCATTTCTTTCTTTGTTACGTATAGACTTTTTTCCGTTGCTTTATATCATATATTTTATTTTATTTAGTTTCTTGCGCTATATATTATATTACATCGTTTTCTAATTTTGCATATTTTATTTAATTTCTTGCGCTATATATTATATTATATCGTTTACTAATTCTGCATACTTTTCTTGTACATTTCTAGGTTTATCTGTATTTATGCTTTTATTATTATCTTTACTTTTATCTTTTTATTTTGTTATTAGTTAGTAAGTCGGACTATTTCTCTTGTCACCTTCTCTGTGTACTCAGTCTGTCCTTAGAGGGTTTACCCTAGGACTGTAATAAATGCTCAATCAATCAATCAATCAATCAATCTCTCTCTCGCTCTTTCGCTCTATTGTTACAGAATTTCGAATCGACCGAACATTCGATTCTATAATCTCTCTTTATCTCGCTCGCTCTGGCTCGCTCTTTCTTTCTCTATCTCAAGCGAACACCTCTGTCTCTCTCCTTTGTTTCAGTGGAGATTTTGTCACTTTTGAATAATTCATTTATTAATCTTTAATAGCAACTTCTCTATAGTTTATAGAGAAGAATATATTTTAGTAATTAATAGCGAACATTGCAATAAATTATTGTTATACTATTTGACTGTGTCTCATTTCTTTCGGCGCTGCCTTTCCGCGAAATAACTATTAAGTTAATTAAGATCATCTGTAACAACATCATTAAAATGTAACTTTGTTGATCTTAATTGTTTGATAAATTAATTCTTTTAACGTTAATTTTTCTAATATTTATAATGATCATCTTCATAAATATCTTTCAGTTTTTAATGATTATAATTATACTTTTATATTATAATAAAAATACATTGATATTGAATAATAATAAGTTTACATATAAGTGTCCGGGTACAGAAACATGTCCGGTCACTGGAACATTTACCTTAATTTGGTATTTACCAAAATCAATTTCTGCTGTTTTTTTTACTACTGAAATATACTAGGGATCTCGCTATTAAATATAAGATAAATGTCCTGGTGGCCGGACATGTCCAAATGTCCGACTACATATTGAAAAAACAGTTATTATTAAGTATTTGTAAATATAAATCTTAAAGAAAATATTTTTTAAAAATCATTAATATATTACGCTTGTATATATTAATAATTTAGAGTCATTGTGTAATATTTACTTAATTAATAATTAATACATTAGCTGAGGTATGTACATTATATGAGATAATAGACTTCAATTCTTAATAATTTTACTAAGAGCAAATAATTTTGTAACGCACAAAAAAAGATCCTCTTGATTAACTTTTGAAAGAAATGTTTTGATATTTTAATTAAAAATGATCCTTTGAGTATATTCTATAGAGTTTTTTTATTTAAATTAATTTTATATATAAATATTTTAAGACAATGCTGGACTGACGGTGGAACTCACTCGACGTCGATACTGCAGAACACTACAGATTTTTCTTCGACGGATAGTCGAGCGATTCATGGTCGCACGCGGGACAAAGAGTAAGGGGAATAGGCTAGCGCTCTTTGTCAAACGCACTCATCTGTCCTTGTTCTTCGACTTTAGCACCTAATGCAAGATCTCTCGACTGCCATGAACCCAATTTTTGCTCTTCGCACCAATTCCGCGTGCAAATTACATAAACAATTTTTAAATAGTCCTTTCTCTCATATTAGAACTTCTAGGATCATTCTGCAAGTATTGTTCTTTCATTTAATTCATTCGTCGCTAACTACTTATTTCATACATACAAAGTCTAAAACTTTTATATGGACACATGTTGTCACAAGTCGGCTGCAGAAGCCGATAATTAAACTATAATTTTTTAATCAACTTTCGTTTTTCGTATTAAATTATAGTTAGCGGCGAATGTTTTTGTCACTTTAATTGTGGAGAAGGATTTTGATCTATAAAGCTAATTAAGAGATCGGTCTGTTTAAAAATAATCGCGTATAGAGAACGGCCCAGCATCGCCTTTTAATGCCCAGTTACTGCACTATATATAGACTGAGATATTTATAATAGACTAAGAACTATTGTCCTTAAATCGTTGAAATTACATCAATCGGTTGTACAGCAAGATTTTTGATCAAAAATACAATCGAGAACGTTGAGATTATTATAATAAAGATGTTCTGTTAATTTAGAGAATAAATAATTAATTATTTATTACAGAATGCTTTTTAAAGTAACTGCATCAAAGAAATTATTTTTTTTGTTGAAATTTAGCAGAGAAAAAGAAAACAACCAGCTGGGTGACCTTGCAATCTGTCCGTTGGACCTTTGTGATTTGAATAGCGTGAGAAAATGCGCTAAATTATTAATTAAGGAACCGGCCATTAATATACTGGTGAATAATGCCGGAATAATGCTTGCTCCGTACGAGCTAACAAAGGATGGATTTGAAATCCAGTTGCAATCAAATTATCTCGGTCATTTCTTGTTAACATTATTACTTTTACCGAAAATGCAATCGTCCAGTCCTGGTTGCAGAATAGTCAACGTTTCATCACTTGCTCATATAAGTAAGTAAAAAATAAAACAGAGAAATTAGATGTAAGAAAAAGAAAAAGAAAAAGATTATTATTAAATTAAATTATTAAGATTAAATATTTTATATATTATTCTATATTATTGTCGTACGAATATATTCTCTAAATCGGAATCAGTATTATTAGTCACTGAAAGATAGCGTCTGATATTAATGCTATACTTATAATTGTGTTAATCAGTGATATATGAACTGTTTTCAGTGATAATACACTGATTCCGATCAATAAGAGTACTCCTTTTTAAAAGGAGTTACTGAAAGACAGTGAAGAATCAATAATGCTCACAGTTTAAGTACTGTACTGCAAATTAGTAAAATTTTACTGATTTAGATTTAGAGAACATTGTATTTTCTGTGCGATTGATATTGATCATATTTGTAATACGCGTAGAATGAAATAAAATATTTATTTGCAAAAAATTAATTAAAATGAATTAAAATTTTAAAACTCTATATTAGACTGTTGATAAATTATCTAATTAACATATTATATATTATTGTTGTTTATTAATGATACTATATATAATATGTATTAGATTAATAATATATTATATGTCAGTATACGTAATTAAATAATAAATAATCATGAAACAATATTTATTGCAGTGGGCAAGATATATTTTGATGATATAAATCTGGAAAATTCGTGGTCGTACGTTCGTCCTTGGAAGGCATACTTTCAAAGCAAACTTGCGAACATACTATTTACGAAGGAGCTTGCACGACGACTAAAAGGTAAAACATGGAATGTTGTGGAGGAATCAATCTAATCAAATTCATGATTAATTATAAAAATAATTTTTAGAAATTAACATATTTTTATAAGATTACTTTATTTACAATAATGACTTAGGAAAATATATCATATCAGGTAATATTATTTTATTTACAGTAACGGATGAGAAGATATCAACTTATTACATAAGAATCATTTGCACAAATGATTCTTATATAATAAGTTGATAAGAATGATAACATTATCATTCATTAAGAAAAATCTTTGATTGTACCAATAAATCGTATATGATAAAATGCATTTTGGTGAGATAAAACAGAATTTCTGATTGTCATGGTTCGTGCCAATATTTTATAGAATATTTGATAGACGTAACTATAAGAATTTTATTAACAGTTTTCAATTGAATTTATAAAATTTCTATTCGTTTATTTTCTAACACAGTTTGAATCTACTAGATTGAAATTTTATCCTCAAAGATAATTAAATAACATATATACATATATATATATATAATTATACATATATATATATACATGTATAATTAAAGATTATGATTTCTAAATGTTTGGAAAAAGTGAATAAAAAATATCAATTATAAAATATCGTTAATGTTAGCCTTTTTAATGCCATTTCTCTTAAAATTGTGATAGTCAATTTTTATCAAAGAATTCGTGTTTAGCAAGCAAAAGTACATCGGAAATGACTATTCACACTCATATTGTAAAAAATTTTTGTTTCATAATGTTATGACTGTTTTTACATTTTTTAAATTTTTCAGAGGCCGAAATTCAAGGAATAAATGTATATTCTTTACATCCTGGAGTTGTACGTACTGAATTAGGTCGGACTTTACATAGGACGATATTTCCTGGTGCGACGTTTTTCATGAACCATATTATTCGACCATTTATCAAAACTTCGGAACAAGGAGCTCAAACAACAATACACTGTGCAGTTGATGAAAAGGCGTCTAATGAGACTGGCCTTTATTACTCGTAAGTGCAAATTATGTGTAATAATAAACTAATAAACATTTATAAATTTCATTATATTAATAAACACATACGTAATATAATAAACTTCAAAGTTAATATAAGTCCATAGCAAGCTTAAAGTGCGAATATATGTTAAAATTTTTAATGTTTCTTTCTTTTTCGATTTGCAATTCAATTATTCATACGTGGAATAGTCTTTCTGATGCCTCGATTATTGATTAATGAGAAACTTAATAAAGAGATCGAAATCGAATTGAGTCACTAACAATAAGACTAGTTTATAGATAATGATTCTAATTTATATTCAAGAGTCTAAGTATACGTTACGATTATTTCAATAATTGCATGGAATCTTGAAACAGCTCATGTGACCAAACTGGAATATAAGATTCGATTATAAATAAAGAAATAGAAAAACAAACAGTCCTAAATAAAAAAAATGTATTGTATGTTTGAATAGTTTAATTGCTTATAAATGAGGAATAGAAAAAAATATTGAATTTTTAATATACATTCGTGTATTAGGTTTATATTGGTTTTATATCAAATTTATATTTTTCAACAAACAAGGCAATTAAATTTATTTAATTTGCAATATAATAAATTTTTTATATTTTACATCTTTTTAAAATTTTAGTTTTCGTCAATTGTTTTGTTTTTTTATCGATTGTAATTTTTGTTATATTATGTTTTTAATAGAGAATGCCGTGTTACCAGACCGAGAGGGGTTAATGATCAACTAGCTCAGGACTTATGGAATTACACTTGCGAGCTTTTACATTTGGAACCTGATGAAAATTTTTCTACATTTTTGAAAACTATCTCGCGTCAACTTGAGGATACATAATATTCCTTTGAATGGATTTTTTTAAATAACAAATATGTGATTTCTCATCACATTTGGCAGATTTTTATATTTAGAATATAGCGTATATAGAGATGTAAAGAATAGTAATAGAATGTAAATGGCATTAGATTTGTATATAAGTTTCTAAAATTTTCTTGACGATTTTGTTTATATTTTTATTAAAAAAACAATACATATTTAATAAAAGTATTTATTTATATTGAAGAAATAATATATGTTTAATAAAAGTTTTTTCCTTGCTACAATTTAAATCATTTTTTACACAATAAATTCCTTAATTGATGAGTGACAAGTCTTTCGACGTGATAAATTTGACGATCTATTTTCATTTCTAAATCGCGTAAAGATTGTTCTGCAGTATTCTGCACTGACCGAAATAGATAAAAATAGGAAGACGTAAGATCTAAACAATATATCGCGTGTGATAGAACTTATCACTCAATCCCCAGTAAGGTATTCATGTTGCAGAAGCAATATGTGACTGAACATTATCATGGGGTAAGATGACTTTTACAAAAAAGTATTTTATGTATACTTTGTATATGTACATAATAAATATTAAAAGTTATGACATTTATTTTAATTGCAGCATAATATTGCAATAAGGTAACAATATACATATGTTAAGAATAAGAGAACATGTACATACGTAAATAATGCTTATATCTTAGTTGCTAGTTAAATTATTTTGTAATCAAAACGCTTAATATAGTTCGATAAATGATGATTACAATTATACAATTATTGTTTATATGCCTTCACAGATTCTGTAGCATGTAATTGTTGATTAAAAGTCATTATGGCAAAAAGTAAAAAGTTAATAATTAATATTATATTACATATATTATATATAGGGAGAGATCAGGGCTATTCGGAAGACTTTTTTTTCTTTTGCGTCTCCTGAGTCCTGCATTCAAAAAAAAGTTTGACGGTTTGAAAGGTTGAACCTTCCCCTTCATAATGCCGTTATAGATAGAACACGGAAATATACTTGCTTTGAACTACATATAAAAATGTCGATCAGTGTCAAATATTTCGAATAGCCCCGAGCCCGGGATAATTCGAAACCAGTTCGGGAATGTTCTGAAATTCATGTTTTAAGATGAAAAAATGTAAAAAAAGCTGTCGTTAAGACTTTGTTTTATTCAGAAAAGGATATATAATATTATTAAGAAAAATTATAGTATTACACATAATTTGCCCATAATAATATAATATTATTAAGAAAAGCATACAATAAAAGAAAATATATACACAATAAAATTTTATTGCTTCAGCGTTTTTGGAACAAGTCAGGGACTATTCGTATTTCGTGTAATTACACCTGTTGAGTATTAAGTTGTTTATTTTGGTACATAGAACGTGAATATAAAAGAAAAAATTGTCCGAACGACGATTCGACGTTCGATGTTTCGAATAATCCTGGCGTCAACTCTGAGCATTATTGCGTATGGTCTACAAAAATAGACATCACACAGCAAATGTAAACACGAAATGTTTCAAATACATTCAACTGGACACGATACATTAAAAGTTTTCAAAAAGAATCTTATTTATCTTACTTAAATTTCGAAGAAATTCTGACTGTCAGAAAATACTTCGACTGTCGAAAAACACATTTTTCAGTGCCACGACTTCAATATGATGCCGTCGCCAACGAAACTTTATTAACAGCATCATTAGGACGGCGTTAATACATTAGGATGCATTTACAGTATTTAAAGTAAATTTTTAACATGTACAAAGATATTTCCATTTTTTCGAATAGCCCCGTCTTCCGAATAGCCTCGGTCTCCCCTATATATTAGTAAATACTATGACATTATAAAATATTCGGACAAGGTTTTATAAAATTTTAAATAAAAAAAGGAACTTAATTTATTATTTTTAACGTTTTTAAATGTGTTCAAACATTTTTCAAATATTTTAAAAAGTATTTTTGAAAAACATTGCTGATTGAGAACTATTTGCACGGGCATGTGAGATAAATCAGTCACGCACTCATGGGACAGCGCAGCCATTGAAAATGCAGTCTATTCAAGATCGTGGTCGCGCCAATTACGTAACGAAAGCATCTTGCGACATAAGTTTTACTCAATTAATTCAGTGATAACGAAGCAGAAGGAAGATAACATTTACAAAATGTTCAGACAAGGTTTCATAAAATTTTATATCTTGTATTTTTTTTTATTTCAATATAATATATTTACGATTTTTTCAGAACGATAGTTTCGATTTCCGTTTCGATTTCTTTTATCTCATTACAAATGGTCATAAATATCTCGTAGTAATCACTACATTACATAAACATTTATGCTTATCGGCTTGCATAAGTTTGAATATTCTATGTAAGAAAATGTGTATGTCGAATAATAAATAGCTGACTTAATGATCTGTACTATATTTAAAATAAAAAGTCACATTAAAGATGCCATGATTTTCATAACTATCATATTTGCAATTATAGTATGACAGTCTTTTCTTATTATGCAGTTCTATTTCTGCTGCACTCATTTTCGAAATACGAACATTATAAGATATGCAGTAAAACTGAATGTTACATGCATTGTACGTTGATCAACCAAAGCGAGAAATAGAGGCAAAATTTGGATGTACATTGGTGAGCGAAAACATATTGTAAAATGTGGCTCTTTAACAGAATGTGTACAAGCAAAGTGCGTCTTGACGGTAAAACTGCTGTGATAACGGGTGCAAATAGCGGAATTGGCAAAGAGACTGCTAGAGATTTTTACAGAAGAGGTAATTGAATATGCGTAAACAGATTTAAATTGTCCATAGTGATTTGAATTTCGATCTTTTAATAAAATAATTAAATAAAGTGAATTTATCAATACTTTTATAAATCGATAATTCTTTGAGAATATCTCAGAGATCTTTCGTTTATTTTTATTTATTTATTCAACGAATTTCTCGTCGGAAAAAACATTTGTGATTAACATACAGATATTTAATATTATAGAGGAGATTACATCTATTTAAATTAAAAATATTTTTTTTATTAAAGATAGAAGATAGAACAAATACTAAAAAAAAGGAATTGGTACAAGCAAAATTTTACCTTTATAGATAATATAGTATCTATTTTTTTCTATTGACTCTTTTTTTATCATAAATGCAACGATGTGGGCACTGAAAAGTTGCACTAAAAATTTTATTCTTAATAAAATCATACTTTCTTATTATACGTAAATAGATTTTTTTAAACATTATGTGGGTGTAAAAATATTAGCCTGAGATGCTCGAAAAAGAAATATTTTATGAGATATTTTATGCTGATATGAATATCGTAATATCTCGTAAACTATTCATGTTTTTATAACCATACCTTGATATTTTTGTGCACAGAATAATGAGATTAATTATTGTATTTTAAAGTATTTTTCCACACACAGAAAATTATGTAATTGGTAAAATTACATATCTTTTTTAAAAAGCAACTGTGCATGTTTTTTTGCACTGCTCGATTCATTTGATTACAAAACCAAATTTATGATTTACTAATTTATGTAATTAGAAATATTAATTTTACAAAATTTGTAATACGTACTTTTAATTTTATTAATCAAATTTCTTTAAATCGTTTTACAAATAGATAAGTGACTCAATTGATAAATTGTAGAATGTATAATTATAATCTCTAACAAAAAGTATATTTAGATATAATATTTGTATTTAGGTGCTAGGGTGATTCTTGCCTGTCGGAATATGGAATTGGCAAAGAAAGCAGTCAAGGATATAAAAGATAATCCACCTCCAGGGTATAATTTAAATCTATCCATACTTATATGTTATTTCTTTAGAATAAATTAAATTAAATTAACTATTTGTAAATTTGTAAGAAATTGAATTTGCGATACAACTTTCAGAATTGATGAGGGCAAGTACCGAAATGGTGTAGGCGAGCTCGTGATTTATTCTCTGGATCTCTCTAGTTTGAAGAGCGTGAGGAATTGTGCTAAAAATTTGTTGACAAATGAAGCAGCTATTCATATACTTGTAAACAATGCCGGTGTAGCGTGTCTACCGTTTCAAAAAACTGAGGATGGGCACGAATTATTATTTCAGATAAATTATCTCGGACATTTTCTTTTCACGCTTTTATTATTGCCAAAAATGCAATTATCTGCTCCTGGGTGTAGGATAGTCAACATCTCTTCTATTCTTCATTTCCGTATGTAAAATTTTTAACGATTTCAAAAAGAAAGAATCTATTCCTTTGACTAATATTTGAGTAATATTTTTTACTATCATTTACAAGTTGTTGTGTAAGAAAAAGTCATGCACAAAAAAGTTCTATTACAGTAGGTGATATAAATTTCGATGATATCTATTTGGAAAAATCTTACAAGTACTGGCCTGCTTATAATCAAAGTAAACTGGCAAATATTTTATTCACTAAAGAACTTGCACATCGATTGCAAGGTAAGTAAATAAAAGATATTATTAAGAGAGCAAAAATTCTCATTCGTTGTCGCATAATGAGTCGTACATTATCATTTATTAAATGCTAATTAATAATTAATTGTTAATAATATATTAGAATAACTTTTATCACAAAAGAATAGTTTTGTTAGTGTCTAAAATTTAGCAAGATACCTATAAATATAAAAATAATTTTATTAGATCAAAATAATTACGTAGACCGTTCAATCTGGTTAGTAAAATGTCAAAACTTTTTGAATCATTGCTCATTATGCTTGAGCATCCTGTATAATTATTTTAATATTCCAACAAAAAATTGTGTTTATTATAGAACTATATCCAACTAAAATTTTAGATACTTCAATAAAATTATTCTTTTCTATTATTATTATTTTGTTATGACATATGATGGTGTAGAAATTTTTTATACATCGTAATGAAACAACAATGAACTTATAAAAAAGAAGTCTTGTTTTTATCGAAATATAATATTACTTCGATTCTTTAGAGGCAAACATTCATGGAATAAACGTATATTCCTTACATCCTGGTCTCATACCGACGAAAATATTGCGACATGGCGATAGCACGCTATTTCCAGGGGCATACTATTATTTTAATTTATTCACGAGAATATTTTGCAAGAATATTGTTCAAGGAGCACAAACGACAATATATTGTTCAGTAGATGAGAAAACAGCTAATCAGACTGGGCTGTATTATTCGTAAGAATATTTTATACAAACGTGAATTACTATCCTATTATTACAATGCAGTTTATGATATAACCGAGCAAATTTTAATTTATATTTTATTTTTAAGAATATTTTATTTTTTGAAAAATTATATTTTTTCACATTTCTTAATTTTTGATAGAAACTGTAATGTCGCCACTCCTCAATGGAGAGCGAGGGATGATCAATATGCCAAGAAATTGTGGAATTTATCCTGCTGGCTTCTGCATTTGGAACCTGAAGAAGATCTTGACACATTTTTGAAAATTGTCTCGCGTCAACTCGCGTAATAAAAATATATATTTACTGATATACATTATATATAAAACAACATATTAGCAATATAATAAAATGCAATTCTGTATTATAAATTACAATATTCTGCAAATAATATTTTGAGAATCATTGTTTTCAATCATCAAAAAATAAAGCGTCGCAGCAGAGTAATGATTTCGAAAAAATGAACGTTACATATTGTATACTAAAATGTAAGTAATAAGTTTATTCTGTTACTGCTACAATATTAAATTATGAAAATGTTTATGGAAATTATATAAAACAATTATGAAAATAATAAAAAATCAAAATGATTAGGTTTTATCTTTAAGTATAAAATTGTAAAATAATTGTTAATAAAATTTTGTGTAACTTATCTTACACGTTTATATATGTTTATACATGTACATTATAAATACATCCTCTCGTTATATAAAAAATACACAGATTTATATATAATAATTTTAATAAGTATGTAATAATTTTATGAAATAGTTGTAAAAAATGGTTTTCGTACTAATATTTTGGCGCCAATTGTAACAAATACAATTGTGTTTTATATTATTCATCATTTCTTTCTTGAAAGCACTTTCTACAAGTGAATGCTCAGTCCAATGACTTTTAGTCTTGTTTATAACCGTACATTGCTGTTAGAATTAGCCCACGATTTTCATGATTATGATTGACAATATAAATCTGATAACACGTCATTGTTTTTAAACACAACGCTATGATTAATGTTCGTGGGAGACCATGTATAGGATAATCGTGATTTTATACTTTCTCCTAAAAGAGGTCGGTGACGGGAGGAAACATCTATCTTCGATGTGCAAGTGTATCGACTGTCGACGGAAGACCTGGTGGCCACAACTGCATCACCGCGAAATCGCGTTAACATTGACATTCGAGTGCCTTGCGATGATGCAACACATCATGAAACATCTAATGATGTAATATACGCATGGTGCGTCGCACGTTATTTAAGATACGCATGTTCTAAAGTAGCTTGCATCGGACATGTATACTAATCGTTGAGTTATTTTCGAACGTGACGAAACCTGACTATCATTAGACAGGTATCTCACGTGTCAATCTATAAAAGTAACATTGACTGTCAAACCAGTATTATTAAAATTCCACTGGTATGGAAAATGCATTATCTATTGGTTGAAGCTTTCAGAATATATTATTACTACAAGACAGATATCCATATTCATATCGCTTTTTAATTAATTCTTTATAAGAGGATATATATTATTATTATAAGTATATATTATTTTTAAGATTGGGGTTAAAATATGAAATACAAATTTCAAAGTTGTAAATCTTAATTCGTCATTACTTTCTTGAAAAATATTATCAAGTTTTATACATTGTGTTTATGTGCTACCTGCTTGCAAAATCTATCATACTACGCATTTTGTTAATCATATTCGCGTCGTTAGAAACGAAGGGCAACAAGTCACATAAACATATGACTGCCTTGATTACAAATTAATTCTTGATACACAATTCCAAAGTGTCGATGAGACTGTTTTATTAGCCATGAGTAATAATTACTAAAAAAGTTACGTGGGCATATGTGTATAATTACGAGGTCTGCTTCTTTTACCTCAACGAGACGCGGGTCTAGGTAAATGCGAAAAGCGAGCAAGGCCAAAGTGAAGGCAACATTGAGTCCGGCATTGAATCTCGACGCGCGATGCTTGAAAGAAGAGTATGAAGTAACGATGATGCAATCATCGGCTTCATTGAGGCCCACCTCTACGTTAATAAGAGCAATAAATATATCAAAAGCCTTAACATGCGATCCTTGCTGGTTTTTTGTGTAAAATTATTTAATAATGAGATGTAACTAGAGTAACTGTGCTAATTACTTCCGCTTTAATTTCATATAGTGATAGTTGATTGCTTATATTTTGTAGTTTTTTTTTAATATACATGTAATAAACATTCTTTCGTCATTATTTACGTAAAAACTTTAATATGCACAAAGTAAAAGTAACAAGCTCGAAAACTGATCGATAATTTTAATATAATGAAGAAATAACTGCCAGTCTTGAATACTGCTTTCCAATTATTGCCGCTTAGGTAGTGATATAAGTATCTAATATTGCCTGTCATGCATTTACTAGTATTTATATAATACTTTTATATAATAATCTTAACCATATAGTATAATACTCATATTTTAATGAAATCAACACTCTGGATGAAATTTCACCTACGTAATTAAGAATTTTTTTTACACTTCAAAGAATTTCTTTAGATTTTTTTTCTACTTTATAGATGTTAGAATAACTGAACAATATTTTAATATAAAAAAATTTTATGAAATATCAATTTAAACTATCAAAATTTCAATAACAAAAACTGTAATAAATTAAAATTAACATCTGAGTGAAAATTCACCCAAAGTACAATAGTATTCTACGATTAACATAAAAATATTTTTAATACATAATTCTCTTCATTCTACAATTGAAAAAATGGCACTAGTTAGGAAACTCACCGTAATTGTGACAGTTACTCTATAAAATATAAAGAGAACCATGATTAGGGATATTATTTATAATTCTCGAGTCTCAAAGGGCTCCGGCTATCAAAGGATTTATTTCATCATGAATTGAATCTCTATACTGCTTTCTTTTAACTGTATTATCATTCTGTTGTTCCTCTCTTTCTTCCCCTTACTCTTTATATAGATATATAAACAGAGATTCTTTCTATATTCTCTTTGATTATTTATTCTTGGGGTTTCTTTTCTAGCAAGATGACGCGCGTTAAATCGGACAATACGTTTTTCTATTAGGCGATATTACCGACGTAAAACTCTTCGTTTCGAATGACAGTTATGTCTGCGAAGAGGTTGCGCCGCGTTTGTGTTCAGTCGAGCGGGCGATAGCTTTTTGTAGAATGGATGTTGTAATGATTGGCTTATTGAATCAGAATATTTTAAACGGATCTTTTTGTGTGAGATTGAAATGGCAGTTGATGATCTTTCATACTGTATTTATATTAGCGTAATCCTTCCCTCCCCCCTCCATCTGAAACGAACAGTAGATTTTTAGAATCAAGAAAAAATTGTTTCTAGCAAGAGAACTTAATTGACGTAGAAAAAAATTTATTAAGACATTTACCGTGTCATTACTGTGTCATATTGCATTAAGAGATAAAGTAAATAAATATGCATGAGAATTCGTGGACTCTCAAGTATTTTATAATCTGCAGTATTTATATATTTAAATCTCGTAAGAATTGATTCATAATTTGTGTTATATCCTTCATGGAGAAGAAAGATAAAAAAAGATAGCTGTCCGAATCTTCGAATACAATCTGCTTAAATTTTCGATGATTTTGTTTCCATGATTTTCTGGTCAACGATCCCGGGTGAATGTCCGACGACAAAGACATGCAGACCTCTTAGAAGATGATAAAAATATTGGCGCGCCCACGTCGCTTTATCTGGCATAGTATTGCGGTAACAGCGCGAAATTTTAAGTCCAGCAATTACGTCATACGTCGCGAACGTTGTCATGGAAGGCAGGCCAGATCTAGTTCCATCCGACAAGTAGGCGGTTTGCCATGGAACATTATTCAGCCATAGTCGCAGCACGAGTCCTTTTGCGTAAATTGTAGTCGAAACTGAATTACTGAATTCCCACATTTAGCGGCAATTTAGCAATATTCTCACGCGAAAAAAGAAGAAGATAAGAGAGTGTTTTTTTTACGTCATTCGCGCACTTCTAGCGCCATTCTTTTTAGATTTGCGATGCGTCAGATAACAGCACAATATTCTTGGTTAATTCGAAAGTTTTCTGAAAGTAAAACTTAAAAAACCAATAGCTTTTTAAAAATTATTCACAATTTTTAAAAAATGTTTTCTTTAATAGCAAATCTTTGCTGCTTTTAATTTTTCACTGATCATCGATTCGTTTAATAACTTGCGTCACGTTGTGAGGAATTTAAAAAAAATATATCCTTGACTTTTTAAAATATTTCAGATATGATCATTGATTGGTACTTAATAAACACAGGTTCAGTAATGTTTGCCTCGCGTTCACGTAGAATGATCACGAAGGTGATTATTATGCTACCATTTCCCGCTCTGCAATTTCGTTATCGTGCGTATGCAAGAAATATTTCCGGCGTTTCGTAAAATTTCACGCTGTCGTTACCATTCAGACGATGACAATGCACTTCTGGCTTCTTGTTAATCGCCGCTGATTGAATGCGATTTCAAGTTTCCACACTCTGAAGTCAATGAAAAGTGCGAGACAAAGAATCGCGTTCAAATACTTCATTCGTGTGGCACGATGGTGAAATTCAAAATTTGCCATGGGAAAGTTCTCTACTAGCTTACAACTTCCCGAGACATTCTGTACGATGCTTCATTATCATTGAAAATAATACAAATATGCATGTATTTATAATTTTGCTGACTCACAAAATTTATATAGTTGCTACTTTAATAAAAAATAAATAATAACTAAGAAAATATGTTATTTTCTTAAGTAAAGAATTAAAAAATTGTGTTTCAATATTATAATAAATATTCATTAATTTCAGCAATAATTTATGCATATGCTTATTAGCTGAATTATAACTAATAACATGTCAAGTCAATTTTTTTAAAAAGTATTTTAAGATATTCCGAGGAAAGAACAAAATGTGTCACTTCGTGTATCGCATATGAAACAATTTCTAATAAGCCGATTCTTTTGAATTGCTGATCGCTCGCGTCATTGATTGCATCAGCGCTATCGCAAACTTATGTCTCAAATATAATGTTCTGCGGTTTTTAAGAGAACACCGTGCGAAATTCGGATTCCATTACAACTCTGTATCTATTCATCGTAAGCGTGTTCAGAAAATAAAAAATACTGGGCGCCCAATCGGCGTTCGATTATTTGTTATCTATCGAAATCGTCGGTGACCGACACACGAACGGACAACCGTAAAGGAAAATCGCGTGGGTCTGCTCTGCCAACTACGGAGCCTTGGCTCGCTTTATGTGTAGGCCGCAAGTACGGCTTCGGCTTGGTAGGCTTCGTTTCGATCAGTAATCAGACACGATTAAGCGAGGCAAGATCGCCCGCGATCTCCCGTTCTCGCGCGAAATTTGGAACTCGATCGATCGGTCCTCAGTCCATTTCTCTTCCTATCGTTGAAATCTCCCGGCTAGAATGCGGCGGGGACTCGCCTCCGTCTTGCCGCTTGTGGTGAGTTTTGCTTTCCTCGATAGCTAGTTTACTATTGATAATATTATAAATTTAATGTGCCTTTGAAAGTCTAATTAATACTATTTTGCATCTTAATGATAACGTATCTGTCAGACTTTTTTAATTATGCACTGATATCGCAACGACCCAACAACGCAATATATCTTTTCTAAATTCCATTACATTTTTCAAAATTCGCCTGCTTCAATTTACAATCTTTTTCTTATAAAATTATAGCTCTTGTTGTGAAAAACGTGGCCACTGTTTGTAAAATTTTGTTTTAATATGTATTTTCAAAGAATCATGTTTTTTTTAAATATTTTATGTCATTTTAAAGAGATTTGCTACTATTACTAGACATTCAATAGTGCTTATAAAACTTAGATCACATATTTTATCAATTGGAAATTAATTATTAGCAAATAATAACAATTACTAATATTTTAAACATATGTTGCAATATATTCACTTAAATAAATTTGTTAATTAAATTTAAAAAATATGTATATAATTATCTATTTAATTAATCCAATTTTAAGGTGCATTCTCCTTCAGTTACAGCCGCGATAATTATTAATTGATAAGAAATAAACAACGCCAAATTATGAGACTCTTGTATACAAGTTACGTAAAAGTTTGATTATCAATGCTGAATAAAAATATCTCGATTTAGATATTTTTATTACGTTAGACGTTAGAGATATTTTCCGAGGACTTTCTGCCTACGTAACAACCGATATTCGACAAGATAAAAATAAATTAAACAAGAGACAAAACGAGAGGAAACAGCATATTTAGTGGCATGGGGTCGTCGACTGGCGGATTCGCGCAATGTCAGACAATATCATTCATACGCATCGGGATTACAAGTACGTGATTTTATCAATTTCCCGGAGTCTGCATGTTGCCAGCCGTGAGAACTTAATTTCGCTCCTTTGTGCGAAACATTGCATCGCGTGCGGCAGTGCAAAACTGTTCGTTTGTACGCGTTCCATCTCGCGCTTCGTATCCCTTAAATATCGCGTGTGCGATATGCGATCTTCTTAATTGTTAAGCATGCAACTCTTCTTCGTCAGTCGATTATTATATTAATATTACTAAGCTCGATTGCTTTGTGCTTAGGAAATACGATAGAAAATTAATATTTCTGTGAAAAAATCAACATTTTCTTATAGATACTGTTTAACGAGACACGTGATATTTCTCGAGAATAAAATATAAAATAGGACAAAGCGAACGCTGAAAAAAGAATTTGATATCAAGCCTAGATGGTAGTTATTAAGATTTGGTGAAATATTTTCAATTCAACAGTTCGATTCATATAACTAAATATTTGGTAACCATTTAGTAATCGATTAGTTACTACTAATAATTATTAAATATTTGATTATATTAATTTAATACTTAATTAAAATTATTTTATCAAAAACTTAATATATTACTCAATTCTTTTTTTCAATGAATGTTTATCGGAAAATTTTAATATTTAATATATAAGAAAATATTGATCAGAGCATGTCTGTTGAGACACAGAAGACTGCAGAAGCTCATTATAATATTCTAAATATAATATTCTAAAAAGTCGAACTTTAATCTTTGTAATTCCTTCTTAATCTTTGAACACGGATCTATCACAAACACACATGTTTTCGTAATTCGCAATACACGTACATGTTACGGCATTGATTCGAATCGCCAAAGCAAGAAGCTTCCAAAATTTCGCTATCGAAGATTGAAATCACTGTCGCACACGCACACGCTCACGCACGACGGCGCCTATCCACTCGACGCACCGCCTCTGCTCTCCTCTCGTAAAAGTGAAAGCGCCGCGTCGTAAGCGCGGCAAGCGAAGGAGAAAATACGCGGTAAGGTTCGCTCGAGCGTCAGATGGAAGACAGAACGCGGGACCGAGTCGGAGTTCGTCCGCCGTTATTCCGCGAGCATGGCAGATGATCTCGATATCGCGGGAAACTTCATCGACGAACTTTTTTTTCCCTGTCAGTTCGAAATCGAATCGATCTCTCTTATCAATCATTATAAATTTGCTCGAGAAACCTTCTTGGAATTTTCTTGATCTTGGTACCTCGATATAAAACGTCACGCGTCTATCGAAATCTAATTGAAATTAGACAGAAGGAAGATTGTTATTAGAAACGTCACGAAGCTGAGTTCTTTTAATCTCAAAGCGATTTTATTAGATGGCGATATAAAAAGTTGTACGTAGAAACGCTTAATCATTTATTTTTTTCATTACCATCTCTGGAATTGTCCGGGAATGTTGGCGTAAAATAATTTACGTAAGGAAAGATTCCGGTCAGAAGATCAGTCGCTCTCTTCAAGCCTTTGTTGCGAAGGGACGCGAATGAGGTACACTCCCACGCGTCTCGGACAATTGCGAGAGCGATCTTGTCGCCGCTCTCAGCAGCTGTCTGTCCTGCTAGCAGTTTTTAAAAGTAGGAAGTAGAAGTGATAGGGAACATAGAAGAGTAGTTTTTGACTTGTCAATGATGAAATAGAGAAACGCGCCCGATGACATTTCTTACTCGGTATTCTTTCAATCCGTTGTGAATTAAAAGTCGAGTTATCTTAAGTGTCCTCATTATAATCTTCTTTCATATTACGAATGATTTCTTTTCGCTATTTTGCAACATTATGTAATAAATAGAGTTGCACGATTTATAATAAAACGACGTGAGGTTTTACTGACGTAATGATTATTTCTCTTGTGTATTACATCTTATTTGCACATCCCACACACTTCTTGATACTTTAGAGCTTTCTCGACGCGCGAGACGTGCTTATCTCTGCACTTTCGATTTCGCACGATATTTATGAAATTATAAATGTAACGGGCATCGGGAGGCGTCACCCGTAGAGCGCTGGATGCCGTTTACTTTTCTTTATTCGCATCTCCGCCGTGGAAACGCGATATCGTTCACTGTAACGCGAGGAAACGGAGCCTCCGCAGCAAAACCGGATTTCACGCTGCGCTGGAAATTACCTATCCGGATCGCGGCGATACTCGAGGAGACGTTAACATCGTAGACAGAATTTCATTTACTTCATTACCTCTCTATCGCATGACTCCCTCTCGTCCGTGCCCGCGCGCGCAACGATAACGTCTGCCAGAGTCTGCCTCTATATATTATCGGCAAAAAAAAACGTTCTACAACTGTTTTTGCAAGCTATACGCTTTCTCGACCGAACGATCCGTTTGATATTCATTAACTGAAAAAGCATGTTGTTACAACGGAGCTGAATTTATGGGTATGCGCAGTCTGTACGCAGAAACAGGGCCTGTTTTTCGATTAAAAAAAAAAAACTTTTAAATTTCACTAGAAAAATGTAGCATTAAAACTTGAAAATAAAATTATTATTAACTGAATTATTCAATAATTATTAGCCAACAATATATTTTTTTATAGAAATATTGACGTTACTCTCATATAAATATTACTTTTTATAGATTTGATTAAAGCATTTATTAAGCAGACTAGAGGATTGCTCGAAAATTGTACTTGTGTTTCATAGTTTTTTTGTAATGAACTGAAATATATGAAAGTGGAGTGTTGAGGGATACATATATACAGCATATAAAGAGTAAATAAATGTATATTTTATTAACAAATATTTACATGAATATGCAATATGTATGTATATCTAAGTATACACGTTTCTTTCGTTTTACAATAATATCTTGGCTTTCGATGGTTCGAACATGGTAATTTCTAGCTAGAAATCTTCAGAAGGTTTACCGTTATCGGATAAACGTCTATAAACATAAATCGGATAAAAATTAACAAAATACAGCAATAAATTCAATTTTTTTCATTTGAAAAATCTTTGTTTACTAGCTACCATTTCGTTAATCTTTATTCAATTTATTGTGTAAAAGTTCATTCTGTATTGACAAGCCTTCTGAAAATTTTTAAAGTTAAAAATTGATTAAACTACTGAGAATCAAAACATTAAACGATGACATCGAAAAAGAAACAAATAATATTTCAGCAATGTGTTTATACAAATAAGTATTTGTTAATAAAAAATATTTTTTTTACACATTATATGTTGTATAAATATTCCTCAAAACTTTACTTTCGTACATTTCATCAGTTCGTCACAAAAAATTGTCAAATATTTTCTAACTCTCTAGTCTTTTTAAATTATTCTTTGTGTCACCTATCTCAAAATAGGAAATGAATATTCTGCTATTTTCAATCCTATGCATATTATTTTTATGAAAAAGAGACGCGCATACAACGACTCATGCGTCACCATTTGTCAACGTGTGTCATACTGGCGAGATTAGACACGAGGCAGTTTTTTTACGCAAATTCTTCCGGTGACTAAAAGGAACGTCAAGTTGGCGGAGTCCGTTTCGTCAGATGATTATGGGTAATGTGAACAACGATTACGGAATGGTGATTGCCTGACCCGAAGATGACGCAAATATGCGAGATGACATAAAGTTGCAATGTTTCTTCCGGCTACTGTCGTCGAGGTCCTGGGAACGATGTATCAAGGATGCATATTGTGGGAATCTAACGCAATGTTAATAAAAGCGGTACACGTCGGAACTTTTATATCTAGTTTCCCGAATAAGAAAATATGCAAAATGATTCTAAAAGTCTGTGCGATACGCATAATTTAATCGATAATCGGTAAATGCATGCAAAGTATCCTCAATTGATTGATGCATCCTGGATGATATCCTTGAGTTGTAATTGGTGTAATTAAGATTTATTGTATTGAAAGAGATATTATCATTTGTGATTTATAAATAAATCTTAAAAAACTATGCAAAGTTTTATTAATATTTTCGTTCATATATAGTTTTAGATGGTAAAAAATATCACGAAATGTATAGGTATACATGTGTATATTTTTATAAAAATATTTTGTTAAAATATCTTATATTATTCAGGATGAATCTCACAAAGAAAGGTTTTTAGGTGTTTCTCTCTCTCTCTCTTTCTCTCTCTCTCTCTCTCTCTCTCTCTTCGACTTTAATGAAATTTGTCGAATATGTAAAAGGAATAAAAATAATATTCGTTATATATTTTTTTATCGGTGTTAAATTTTGTTTTTCTCAGTAATAACTTCTGAAAGAAACACGATATAATTTAAATACTATTCGACTATAAAAAATTAATTTTTTATATAAAAATTTGGCCGATTTTTGAAGGCTAATGTCACTCCTTAAACATGTCTACCGATAAAAAAATACGTATCAAATATTTTTTTCTTTCTGTACAAACCCATCAAATTTCCATTAAATTCATTCTCATTAAAATCAAAGAGAGATCGATTGGAAGTCTTTCCTTTCAGTCGAATCATCATTTAAAATGATGTTCTGCTTTAAAATGATATTCATCTGCATCTTAAGAGATATCCTTCTCGTATCGATTATGCATCAAGGTGTGACGGTTTTCCATACTATACATCCTGAATTCTACCTTAAGAGACCTCGATCTTTCGCTTTACTCGAAGACAGTTACGGCTCTCACAATGCAATTTTCTGCCGTTTACAGCTTCCTTAATGTGTTGCTGTCGAAGATCGCGTGCTATTTATGATTGACGATTACGCATGGATATAAACAATTATCGATCATGCGAGACGAATGAAATATGACTCGTGACCAAGTCCAACTTCTTTCAACAACACATTATTTATAAATAAAAAATATTTAAATTGAAGGAAATATTATTCCAACCTATTTTCTTTAAACTAATTTTCTACATCAAAACAAAAAGATTCTAGCAACTGAAAGATCAAAAAGTTAACTTTTCGGAGAAAATTATTCACACAAAAAATTCTTCCTGTGACAAATTGTAAAGATATCTGGCAGAAGATGTTCTGGGCTTATATGGACTGAATGGCTACCCCTTTACGTCATCCAAGAGGATCACCGCGGTATCACGTGTGGCGCGTGCAACGATTACGCGTGCCACAAGCTAATAATTCCATACCCGTCCGGGAACACGCGTCACGCGAATGTGGAGTACTCGCGAGTGGTGGGCGGGCGCGGTCTCGGTCGCCGGGAAAAACAGTCTCGCGGCTCCTTACGGAGGGGGATGGTCGTGAGGGAAGGAGCATAGATCCGTCGTGTACGGCGGATCTGGAAATGCAGGGACACCGCCGGGTCTCAGTCACAGTATCGCGTCCTCTCGGTCCGCCTCGACGACATCGACGCAGCCGATGACTGCGTCGACGCTGTCCTCTTCCGTTTCTCTGCTTCCGCAGTGTCATCCGGTTCGCGAGAGTGGGTGATTTTCTTTCTCTTTCTCTCTCTCTCTCTTCTTCTCTCGACGTTCGTGAACTTTTATGAATGCCGCGATCTTACATTCGCTTTTCTTCTTCCACGAAGATTAGATCTGGATCGGTACGCCTTGTTATTCGCACCATAATTAAGAAGCTATCTGTATGTGGGTTCTAGGTTTCGATTATTTCGATCGAGAAATTTCTTCGTGCAGTTATCGCGGTGGAGACTGTAATGTATGTAAATGGGCGACTTTTGCTTGAGAAATAAGGGAACGTTTCGGCTCGGCGATCGCTGCGAAAACGACGAAGAGGAAACTCGAGGAACGCGTATTGCAACCTCACAAAGCACCAGCGTGACCATGATTTTGCGAACGTGTCTTTGCATCAATCTCTTAACGGTAGGATTTATAAATATGCAATATATACATCCATGATTAATTTATACATTAGTGGAAAAAACTAATCACTTGGTGATTAGTTTGATACTGCTAGTTGTTTTTTGTATGCACTGTTTATATTCTCGTGCTGACGCCCGCATATATTTTGTTAATAAAGTGAATTATGTTGACAATTAATCAAATCAAATTCGACGCTGATATAGATATGGATAAAAGTATTTCCAAAAGCGGTTATTGACCTCTATATAGATTTTTAAATTGTTAGCTAATTGACATTGACATTGAAATTTTATAGACTTGACTCAAGATCCGAAGAACGCCGATCGCGAACTGGTGATTACAGTCTCTCGGTCTCTCTTCTAATAGTAACTGGCAAATGAATCGGTGAAACAGCTGCGTTACGTAATCTCGCTATTTTCACAATTGTAATGAACTTTGTAATGCAGCATTGACATTGGTAATGAAAGGGGACGTTCGCGCAGAAGGATTGATATTCGCTCATCGTATAAATATAAATTCAATTTTCATTTAATGAGAATGCAAATCAAAGGAATTTTTGCATAATTGTTAGAAATATATAGATAATGGTAGAGCTACATGGAAACCTGAAAAACAAGATTGAAACAGATTGTTGGAGATTTTTTGAAGAATTTAGGAAGATGAATATCAAACGCACGATTCCGTTACGGTCTCATGGTAATTTACAAAATTGCTCGAACCTACATTTTGCTTATAACAATTACTGCTTTAGATGGTTACGAACCGAAGGTGTTTACGTCTGTCAAAGGAGTGTACGATACTTTGCATACATTTAACGGCAACGGCTCGAGATGATTTGCGTAACTGCATTTGCGTGCCGGTAAAACCGCTGATTGTTCCGTACACTCGTCGAATACAATCTGTCAAGCATATATTCGCATCATCGCTTGATCGAAACTGACACCGGCGTGATTTGTGGAAGTCTCATGAAAGTCGGCGCCGAGGATGCACTCGTGAAAGAGGCACCGGCTCCTATTCCTACTCCGGGAGAGTTCGATGCACGAACGCGCGGTACCGTGAAGATCGCGTGGATAAAAGTGTAACAGAGGAGGAGGGCGCCTTCTCTCTCGCCCGGGCGTGCCACCGAGTAATATAAAAACGCGTGCGTGACTATCAATGCAGCCCAGATTCTCGTCAATCAACGGGATCAGCTCTGTTTCCAGAGTAATTTGGCAACGCTCGACTGTAAACGCAACGCTGAATCGTTATCGTATGCTTAGCGCTAAAAGTGCCTATTAGGTTTTAAATATTATTCATTAAGTATGAGAATTTTACAAGAATTAGCAATATCTGAATACTTGGCAAAACATGAATTGCTAATATTACCCTACTTGGCAGAGCTATTGAATTTTCCGGGAATGAAACGTGGCGATTTAAGTCAAGGAAAGTGAAGGAAAGAGTCAAGTCAAAGAATGAGAATGAGTTTTCCTTAGAATTTTCGTGGTTAATAGATATTCATTAAAAGACTGTGAGAAAAGATCTTAGATTTTAATTAACAACATAATTAACATGATAAATAATTATCTTATCTGGTATAATATCTTCTTAACGCAATAATTATAAAAGAAAATGATTCCACGCGTCTTTATTATTGTTAATTATTATTTATTCTCATGGAATATTTTATATTACAATAATATGATTAACTGACAATGAGATAAGCTAATGTTATTATTCAACATTATTATTATTTGATAAGCTAAAGAATTAAAGAATGTTAGAAAGAACCGAAGTTTGAAGTATATTGAAGTTTTTCTAATTTCGCCTAATCGTCAATGAACTATCTGAAAATATCTTTATATTTCAATAGAGTTGAGAGCATCGATCTTTAAGCGCTGAATATCGACAAGAGATGATGTGAAAGTAAAATAGTAACACGAAACAACTATTAAAGTCGCAGTTTAGAATACGTATTGCTAACTCTGCATGCACGATGAGTTCCTAATCGAAAGGGAAGTAGCAGGCACGAGGCATTTACGTTTGAAAGGAATTGGAATACGAAAACACCGGTCCTCGTGTTGTACATATCGAGGCGAAGCCGCGCAAATGTAATTAATATCGCGCACTCCGAATATCAATTAGCGCGCGTTCGTGCGAAGGCCGCGACGTGCGCTCATTGAAACGCCGACGCTCCTCGAATACCAAGTGAGAGATCGCAAACGAGATCGCGCATTTGTCACGTATCTCCTTCGCGCGACACTATCTGCAATTATGATCCGAATTATGATAATATCGCGATTGTATGCGACGTGGTTGGATCACCGCAAGGTGCCACCGACGATGATGAGCCAGCCTTCGCATGCTACAAACTCACGGCGTGCCTTAGAGCTCGGAAATTCTTGTAGGCAACAATGTATACGACCAAGAAATAAAAATACGATTTTAAAGAATATTAAATAAACAGAAAATATTTAAAGAATAGCTCAGTAATTCTATTTTCAAACAAAAAGTAAATTACTTTTATTTTGGAAAATATAATATAACATTAATTGATAAGAAAGAAAAAATGCAGGATTTAAATTGTAGCTCTTTGCACATTTACAATTAGCTGCTCCATTCATCTTATTTTTTATTACAAGTCCGATTTAGGTTTATGCCATATGTTTTTATGCACGCTTGCATTATTTATGCTCTGCCGTAAGTAGCATTGTGTACACTAAGCTTTGATAATCTGCGTGATTAATTAAGCGATAAAAATGTGTCAGTGCCAACTTAATTATGTAAGATGAATCGCGAGAGTGATCGACCGAGAATCTCGTTAATTTCTCCTCCCTGCTAGCTAATTACCTCCGCAATTAGCGTAGCAATATCCTTTTCCTCTAAGCACCGAATTCATTGTCGGCTACCAATGTCGCCAATTTCCCGGGCGCGCAATTTCATTATAATCCCAGATTATATCACGTGATCAGGCACGTGGGAACCGCGCGGAGCGTGGGTGTTTTTAATGAGAGAGGAGATCGCGCGAGAGGATGGAGAACGGCGGAAGCGAGCGAAAGGAGCCGCGACGCGGCGCAGCGGCGGCTCCTGTGCAAAGGTGAAATCACCGTGACCGACGGGAGTTGGCCGACGGACAATGGACGGTGCAATGATAATTTAGCGAGTTAATCGCGTGGCTTGGACGACCTCGTGCAAAACCGCCGGCCGAAACGATGCCTTTCCTTCGGGAGGATGGAAAATGGATGCGAGGCGTTATAGACGCGTCAGGACACCGAACCTCCCTGAGAATGGCTCGCTATTATGCGACGTGAATGAAATTCGTGTTGAGTCCTTGATACATAATGCAATTTATTCCCTGTCTCGATTGTTTATGGTCCCAGCTGGGTTCGCAATTATCCGCAAAATAACTCTTTCGCTGTGGTAAGCTTCGAGCGAGGGGACCCGTCTTGCTCTCGTCTTAAGATATTAAATTACTTTCTCATGCTGAGTCTCCGTATATTGAAAGAGAGAGAGAGAGAGAGAGAGAGAGAGAGAGAGAGAGAGAAAGACAGAGAATCAGTTAAACTTCAGTTAACTTTAATTAATGCAGAAACGACCGGTTTTAACCTTTACTTAAAATTACTGTGGGCGATAATGAATAACACGTTATTGCATTACACATACAGTAATAATACGTATTTTGTATTACTTTCTTACGGCAGTCTGCGTTTACAAAGATAAGCAACCCATCAATGTCTTGACTATTCGTTAATTGAAGATACGAAATATTTATCTTCCGACTTTTTGACGGCGTTGGAGAAGAAAAATGTCCGCTAGGGAGAAAATTAATATGTGCGCGCGAGCACTATAATTTCGACAGAGACAGAAAGAGGAAAAGTGTCCAGCATCTCTCTGAAGAACAAAAGCAAATTGCAAGAGGAAAGCCTTCACCTTACATTACGTAGAAGTTATACGGATTATGTCATGCAGTACGCAGGGTCTACTTTTTATGATCTTTTCTCCTTTTTTTAAACTGGAGGCTCTTCTATACGACCGTTCCACCATTCGATATCTCGAATTTCACGGGTGGAATGTAGAAGAAAGTATTCTGCACGTACGGATACACAATCGTCGACTGATAAAATCAGTAAGACCAGCCGACGAAGTATCTTTTGAAGAGTTTCACGTCTATGAATAGGGCATTAGATAGTCGGTTTTATGTAGATCGAAAATGCTTAGATATCTTAACAGAATGTCTTTCATACGTAGAAACAAAGCCGCGAGGTCAGTTCGTCTCAAGGATATCAACCTAACATTGAGTCCGACTCCTACAACACGACCATTTTTCAAGTCAAAGTGCCTCGCAGCGATAACACGTAGTGAACCAGTTTCAAGGATACCGAAGCAATCCTGAGTGTGAATTCTTCCCGGCAACGAGATGCAGCAACGTGATGGATATTAAGCGCACGTGCGATACATGGGAAGGTCCAAGGTCAGCTTTGGTGGCGTGCCTTGACCCTACGTCGTGTCCCATAAAACAAAACTTCACTCGCTAAGTAATTTGTGGAGCTGAGCATATCGCTTAAAGGGAAATTTAATCTTCCCTGTCCCGTAGTACGTAGCGCATCTGCAATCTGCTATCCTCTTCTCGTGTATCCGTCCTCGTTTTCTACTTTAATACTTTATGTACTGGGAAACCCGGATAACTTGGATATTTTAAAGATCTTTCTGTAGAGGGAGACTTTTATTTGCAAACTTATTAATGAGGACACTTCGCTTCTTTTTATTCACACTTTTTGCTTGCAAATGTTACTCTCTCTTCATCTCTCTAACCGACATTATTATTTCACAAAATATTTTTCGCTGCGTAATGCCGATACGTCGGCCCTACGCTTGGTCGGTCCAGCATCTCTTAATATGGACCGACGAGAGGCGGACCTCGCGGTCTTGGTCAATCCCACGCAAAATCTGCAATAGAAGGGATAAGTGACTCTTACGTGACCGCCGTGTTTGCGCGCAATGGTAACCCGCTATAAAAGATATCGCGATGGAAGGCACCGCATTCCCCGCGTGGTCAGAATTATTGTGGCACATTGTAACGTTGTTCCGGCTAAACCGCGAATACAAGTCCAGGTCGTAGATATCGCCTAGTGAATGAGGATTCGTTACGTTTCTATCTTTTTTATTTTTTTTTTATTTTTTTTACTAACTTTCTATGCATTTCCAAAGCGCGAATAATCATGAATCATGGGCCAGCTTGCGGATCTCAAGTTGTTTATGACGATGACGAGGAAGAGCGGAACGTGATTTCATTCATATGGAAATCTCGTTTATGCGTGAACTCGATTACACAAAAATAAAATTACAAGATGCGATACAGCGATACGCGACCATTTCAATTGTTATGAGTCAAGTTATTACGGAAGATTAAGAAGGTCATTCGATATTGTTAATTGGCATATTTATTATTATATAATTGATTATATAATTATTTATTAAATTACATATTATATATCAATTATTTATATATTATATATTATGTATTATGTACTATATATTATATATTATATAT
>QKQZ01000411.1:0-26265 GCA_003595255.1 Solenopsis fugax | reverse complement strand
GAATTTATTGCGAAAAATATCACCTCAGCCAGGATTCGAACCTGGAACCTCCCGAATCTCCGAGAAATATCACCGAGGCCTCAGTGGTCGAAGTGGTAAGATGCCCGGACCGGGGTCTAACATCAAGATGCAAGTTAGCATCGCTAATTATTAAATTATTTCTAATTTAATAAATGTGATATTACCTGTTCATGTTCAACTTATAGCTGCGTTATGACCGGAAAAATAATTCGGCGCGTAGTCGGTTGAATTTGAAAAAAGGTATATAAAAATCACACAAGTAAAATTTATAAAAAGTATTAAGATCCAGCTTGACCGTACAAGACGTTCTTATTTCAATTTGTTGTATTACATTAACGGTCGAATATCTCCAATAAAAATTTATATCCTACTTTATTTTTCTAATTTTTCAATTTATTTACATATAAATAGACCACATATAACTATATAAGATATTAATTAACTCTGGTAGAAATACAGATTATATGTAATAATAACAAAAAGTGCATATTTAAAAAGATATCTTCAAATTATAATATTTCGAAAAATCGTATCAAAACGAAACATAATATATCTTAACACTAAAAGTTGGCATTAACGAAATTTTTAAAATATTGCTGCAAACAATCCTTAGCCTTACAATCAACGTTTTCAGCTTCTATGACATTATTTTTCTCACAATTGTGAGTTGTCAAATTTGAATAATTTATTTAACAGACAAAAGTGTACATCGGAAATAATTGTTCACACTCGAGGTATCAAAAAAAAGTCAAATTTTTTTTTTCAGTATAAATTTACAAAGGCCAACTGTAGGAGTTTAATTAATATAATTAATTATAAAAGAATGTAATCAATCCTTTTTGCGACGTAAAATAAAAAATAATGCAAACTGTAAAGAATCGCCTCTCTCTAAACCGTTAAATAAACAAAAGCTTCCGTACAGGGATCGTAAAAAAAAAAGAAATCGCAAATAAATTCATTATGTATGCTCGCAGCGCGCTTTTCCATCGGTTTTTATACAAAACGGACATACCGTGTCAGCGGCAAACGCGACCGACAGCACGTTAACCAACCGCCGCGTCGTCGGGCTGACTGACAAGCGCGCGCGCAACCGATCGACCGCAAGCCGCGAAACGATTAAACGCCTTACCTTTCGCCATAGGGGAGACAGCTAAAAAATTGGCGAGAGCCGCTCCGGTGCCGTGGCCGAGCAACGCCAGTCGCTCAGGATCGCCGCCGAAAGCCCCGAGATTCTCGCGCAGCCAATGGAGCCCCGCCACCAGATCCATCAATCCGTAATTGCCCTGCGCGCTCCCTTTCGAGCCGGTTTTCAGGAAACCTGCCGTTTCAATGTGTCCGAATTAGGAAGCCGCCGGCCTCATTTACGCTCGGCCGAACGGATCGGCGAACGGAGGACGTTCGAATATTCGACGCCGTCAGTTCCCCGAGAGCTTTACACGAAGATACGATCGGAATTGCGCGGGGCATTCCCTCGCGCACCCGCGTAACTTTCGTTACTTCGTGGACGAAAAGCGGAAGTTGTCGCGGAAGAAAGAGAAAACTTGTTTGGAAGATCCATGCAGACATTTCCGGAGGAGCACGATTTCTCTCCCTGTGTTCCGAGGAGGTTTCTTCCCTCCGCTTCCCATACCGCGTTTCGTCCTTCTTACACGCAAACCGGACGATCAAAACTCTGTTATGTTAATTGCAAACTTTCGCTAAGCTCGAGTACGCTTACTTTTAGTATCTGCTTTAACAATCGTCGGAGTTAATTAATCCTTACCAACAAGGAAAGGTACGATAGTGTCGTCCTCCGATTTTGACGAGCCTTTAATATGTTGTAGAACGGATCAAAATAAGGGAAACGTATTTTTTTAAATGTGCGTGTTTTCACTTTTAGGAAGTGAAGCACCCCTTTGAAGAAAATCGAGATTTTTCTTTCGAAGCGAATATCGTCGAAACTATAAAAGATAGAAAAAAATGTTTTTAATGAAAGTTGAATGATTTGAAGAGTACTTTGTAACAAAATTTTGATTAAAAAATTTTTTTATTATTTTTTATTATTGTTATAAAGTACTCTTCAAGCCATTCGACTTTGTTCAGAACATTTTTTTCTATCTCTTATAGTTTCATCGATATTCGCTTTGAAAGAAAAATCTCAATTTTCTTCAAAAGGGTGTTCCATCCCCTACAAATAAAAGCGGGCACGTATAAAAAAATACGTGTCCCTTATTTTGATCCGTACTACCACATATTAAAGGCTCATCAAAAACGGAAAATGACTCTTCCGTACCTTGCCTTGTAAGTTAGTTATCGCTGCGGGAACGAAAGTCGAGATACCCGCACGCGTAAGTATACAGGAGCGTAGCTATTGTAACGACGAGCGACTGAACTCGCAGGGAATAAACCGGATTAAAATTAAACATTTGCTCACTAGTATTCAATCCCGCCGGCTTCAATTCGCTGTAGTGACTAACCTACGGGACCCGTCACTTTGTCTCCGAAGTGAATTTTTTATTTCAATCCGATTCACCTTTTAATCATATTCCCATATTCACTGCTCTATATTGATACTTACTTCTAATTACGTTCATATTTAGCGCCGAAAAATCTCGTGGAATAATGATTCAAGCGAATAATACACTTTAAAAATAATTTTGAATTTACAATTATCATATTAAAAATTTTAACACAAAATTGAAGGTGCAAAAAAGTATAAATCTCGCTGTATAAATTTAATAAAAAGCAAAATTATTATTAAATTTTTCATTTACATTTTGGGCATTTTAAAATCTTTCTATTTAAATTTTTTGGTGTCCTGCAAATTTTAAATAATATAAAATATTGTAATATTGCTTTTATTAATATTTTAATAAAAAGATAATAAAAAGGTAACTTTTTTGTTTAATTTGATCTTGTTTTAGCATTAAAAAAGAAACGAAAAAAAAACGAAACATTACTTTTTAAGTAACGATAATGAGTTACTTTTTTAGAATTAGTACCAGTAACAAGTTACTTTTAAAAAGTATAACTTTTCCAACCCCCTGGAAAGTACACTTAATAGAGAAAAGTTACTAATACTGGTATACCACTTTGCTTTCGGATAATATCTCTTAAACAAAAGCTAAAAATAAAACTTTAAAAACTTGAAAACATACTAGAAAGTGTCTTCTATCAGAAGGTATAGCAGTTTTTGTAACGCTGTTTTGTATTTTATATTTGTAATTAATGTTACCTAAGAAATTGCATCAAAACTGGCACAAAATAGATAGTAGAAATTTGATTAGGCATGCTTGATGTATGTAGTGCCTGATCGGAAAGCAATAGGGTATGCCTTAATAAGAAATTTCCGATATATGCCTGATTTCGTGCGCAACAGGGTAACTTTTTCAAACACTTTTCATATAATTCTTACACAGGTCTAATTTCTTTATACCCTATCATTTCCTTCATAAGGTTTGATCAGGATTTGATAAGGGCTAATCTGTTCCATAGCGTATGTCATAATAATATCTTTATAACCAATGAATATATTAATAATTTGACAATTCATCTGTTGTCGAAGGAATGACAAATATATAATAAGAAATAAAGTTTATTATGAAAAGGAAGCGTTTAATAACAAGAAATTTCGTGAGATTTTAAGCTGCTTATAAAGCATTTTATTCAAAAACTAAATCGCACAGTAAAATACAATATTTTATAGTATAAATAATATTTATAAAAATTGCATAACTTTAATAATAATATAATTACTAGGTAAATTATTAATAAGTATATTATACTGTGGTAAAGATTATAAATCTTTTTTCAATACATAATTTAACGAATTTAATAATTTAACGAATTAAAATAAAATATAATTCAATAAGTATTGTTTATAAATTATATACATTAAAATCACGTATAAAATTCTAAAAGTATAAAAAATTAGCTACCATTTTCAGATTACTTTCCAAGTTCAAATTTATGAAGCATCAACACCGGAAGATTATTATTTGACAGTTCCTAATTTAGAATCCGATGACACACACACACATAATATACATAAATAAATAAATAATACATTAATATTATTATAAACATGTATAATGCATAAAGATGTTTCCAGTATTTAATAAAATTATTATTAAAATAAATATGTTAAAATATTACCTATTATAACCTAACTAATTATAAAATAAATTAAAAACAATGTTAATGTCCGGTTTGAATATTGCAAAAGCAATAAACACAACACTTGAAAAAGATCGATTAACAAGCATCAACAGATATTATTTATGTATACTTAATTAATTGTTTGTTCAATTACAGGTCGCTTCGGTTTCACTTAACCATTATCAGCCAAAATTTAATATTCCAATTTATCTCTACATTATTTAAAACAATTTAGTCGATATAAAATTGAAAAAAAGTGACATTATGATATATGATCCACACACAAACAAAACTAGTTTAAAGAAATAAAAATAAAAATAAAAGTAGCAAGCCACATCAAAGGTTAAACACAATAAACGTTATATAAAGTATTGAGAATAAAATAAAAAATTAAATCTAAATGTAAAACATAATATAACTAAAACCAGTTTAACCATTCTCTTAACTGACTAGATACTAAAATTTTAGACTCCGAGCCAAATTACAATAAGAGACTTATTTCATAAATGCTATACATTAAAGAATGCTATACATTAAATGCTATACATAAAAAAATGAAATTAATTAGCAAAAGGACACTGAATTTCTCGACGATGCGTATTATTGTTTACTTGGCAACCGAAAACATATAAAATCGTTTACTGACTTGTTATTTATCTATTTTCGATCATTATCTCATTGTCAGTCAAGTAAAATACGCGGCGAAAGTAAGAAGTCTCTTTATTCAGTCTAACATATTTTTTAAAATCTGGTACCTGATTAGTATCTCTATAGCATTGATTTATATCATACATTTATAACTTCTATCATTTGCTTAATTTTATAACACAATTTTAGTCTCCATACTTAAAGAAAAGAGAGAAATTAAATTTTACATTAATGACAAAAAAGGACAAGTTATAACGAAATTTGGCTGACTACACTTTTTCTCGCTTTGAAACGAAGAACCGACTTTTTAGAATGTCTTAAACTTCGTGAATTTTCTGATATAGAGGATATCAATTTTGTCAAAAACTCTGGTTTTAGCTACATTATGTTTGGACTTATTTTCGATTGTATTCTCAGTACTTTATATAACGTTTATTGTGTCTGACCTTTCATGTGGCTTGCTACTTTTATTTTTATTTCTTTAAAAGATGTTTTTGTAGACCACATATCATATTGTCACTTTTTTTTCAATTTTATATCGACTAAATCTTTTTACAATGTAGAAGTAAATTCGGATATTGTTAAATTTAACTAATGACGGTTAAGTAAAACCGAAACGTTCTGTAATTAAATAAACAATTAATTAATTATATATAAATAATATCTATTAATGTTCGTTAATCGACCTTTTTCAAATGTATATTCAAGCGTATATTCAAATGTATATTCAAAATAAATAAATAAAATTAATTGATAAACTAAGTAATAAAATAATGTTTTTTATATTAAACAACAAAGTTTATAAAATTAAAAGGCTAGAATTAAATCCTCTCACTTCATACGTTCTTTTGACATCTTATTAATGGATCTATCGCGTTCTATTTTTCCTACCTTAAGGTATTAAAGAAAATATGAAAAAATTCTTGAAATATCAGTTATTATTATAGTTGAAGAGTTCGTAATTATTGTCTATTTTCATGAAGAATAGCGATTTACGCTGCACAGCGATTTTATATTTCAAACCGCACTACGAAACAAATTTGAAAAAAATATATATAAATAAAATAATTTTAGGAAGCTCCAAACATGTAAAATATATAATATTATTAATAATATACTTACTATTGTTTAAATTATGCAATTTTCAATGAAAATTTTGCGAATTTTATTCTCACTTTTCAAAAATTTGATTTTGACAAATTTTATGTTAAAAGAAGCTATACCATAAATATATAAAAACTATGAGTTTTTATTTCTTTAATTATCTAAACAGACCATGTTTTCATCAGTATTAATACATTACAATGTTTAATTTCCGAGAAATAAGAGGGTGCCGCTTTAGGAGGACTTAATAATAGAGAAAAGTGCCAGTATTGGCAACTTTCCTCTATTATTTAACGTGATGGTCCGATCGGAAATTTATTTACGTCATAAGTGGCGTGAAAACCGTAAATGACACGAAACAGTGAAAAAGCACGAGTAATAAGTGGAGTAACAAGAAAAAAGGCGGAAGAAAATCGAATCGGCCGGCCATGCGGTATTGGATAACGCCGCAGGCATTGTTTCGCTTCAACGATGAACAAAACGCATACGGAACTGCAGCACATACCGACAAAGGGAAGCGCGAAACCAGCCCCGGTATGGTGAAAATACGGCGTATCGATATCGAAAATTGTTCCACTGACTGCCCCGGGCTTCCTTCATGAATGGGAGATACGGTGTTGTAAACACCGTGCTTGCATACCTTCTGAATAATACGTTGTTTATCGCTTTATCCGCGATTAGGTGCACTCAAACTTTTAAATATCGCAGCTGCAAATAGCGCGGAAAAATGAATACAGATTACGGACCATTGTGGGTGCGTTCGCGATGAAGCGAAGTATGAAAACCGTGTTGTGGAAATATAATACATTTTTAATTAATGTAAAATTGCAGCGCACGCCTTTGCCAACATCTGGAGAAAGGAGAGATGTCGATGCTCAGATAAAATCCGTTTTATCAATTAACTGAATAAAAAATGAGATTTATCCGGGGGAACAATATAAATTCGCAGGCGAGATAGGATACGTTTCGGCTTCTCGCGTTACACAAATATCGATTACATTTCACGCAGCCATTCTTGCTCAGTGTTCCAGTTTAAATTATGCGCACGATATTTAGCAGATGCTGAAAAGCCGGGCGTACGCGACAAACGAGCGCGAAAATCCATTCGCGTGAGAATACTCTTAAGCCTTACGTGTCCCCTTCTTCGTCCTCATTAAACTCGCCTTTGTTTCTTCCCCCTTTGTTCCCGTGTTTTTAATTTTGGCACACGCACACACGCGATCACCCCTCTCTCCTTCCTCCCCTTTCTCACCCTCTCTCTCTCTCTCTCTCTTCTTTACAAAAATATATCTTGCCTCTTGCATCTTTGTTCGGTTACTTATATTCGAGTTGACGTCTTGTTTTTAAAGAGTCGCAACTATTGCAGAAATAACAATTCCTGGAGGAGAATTTCCATATATAACTGCGCGGAAAGTAATTTGGTAAGATCTCGACAAACTTTTCCTCCTAGCTGCCACGAATAATGAGATCATTCCTTTAACTCCGTCGAAAGAACAAAAGAGCTAGTCGTGCTGTGTAATAAACAAAGCATGGTAAACTCGGCGCACTTTATAACGCGGAAACTTTCTATCAGTTCTTGCGCACGAAATACTAATGCGAATGCCCGCTTATCGTATTATCCGCCGCTGTCATGCTCGAAACAATCATTTTCTTAATATAATGTATTTATTGGATATTGATCGAAGTGTCAAATTGTCAGTCATCGGATAAACGCGCTCGTTACCCAAGAAAATAATTGTTTCGATTGTACGATTCTTTATAACAAAACGCATCAGTGTAAAATTATTTTATTCTATTATTATTATTATTATCGCTAGTGCAGGAATAAATTTTTACAAATGACGAATAATAGAAAATTTCTTTATTCCTCTCGTTTCGTATGAGGCAAAGTGACAGGCAATGACTTCATCGAGAGATGATCTGCTTTGTTGTCCCGTAAACGATTACCACATACGCGAACGTAGTCGAATAAAAATACTCGCAAACGGTTGCAAGGCGTGTTCTGCGTTCCGATACGGCGACTGAACGAGACCATCTGTTTCAATGAATAAGTATTGTCAGCTTACCAAGCACGCCAAGACGAAAATTGATGGAGACGACAATAAGGCGTCCGTGTGCGGCCAGGGCGGTTCCGTCAAATGAATTTCCGGCGCCCCACGAATAGGAATCGCCATGAATAAGGAGGAGAGCCGGTAGCGAGTCCGCGATACTACCTGCAACATCAGAGAACATTCTACTACGGCATCTCTTTGCACGAAGTACGTGCACGCGCGAATAAACGTAATAGAAATGCAAGAGAGAATGAGTATGACAGGAATATACATATCACATCATCAAAACACATTCTAGCATCGTCTTAATTGCATCAGTAATAATATCGGATAAAGACGTTGATTGAATGACATTTATAATCTCCCTAATTAGGACAAGGTTGCCGATATTGCCGACTCCTAAATTGCATCACCTCGCGTATAAATTCAATCACAGTACTTATACATTCTTTATGGGATTATTTGAGAACTATAAAGCATCTCATCATCATGCTTCATTGTACTCAACATGAAAACAATAGTAATTATGTTATTAAAATTGATTGAAAAATTGTAACTTTGCTGCTATTTTTCGACACATTTCGTAGCTTGATTGTAAATAAATAATCTATTTTGATTGTAAATAAATAATCTAGATTTTGATAATTTGTATTGCTCACAATATTATTATTTACAAATAAGAGCACAAAAATTTTTGAAGTTTATTAATCTAATTTTAGATTAATAAATTCAAATNATTTATTAATCTAAAATTAGATTAATAAACTTCAAAAATTTTTGTGCTCTTATTTGTAAATAATAATATTGTGAGCAATACAAATTATCAAAATCTAGATTATTTATTTACAATGAAGCTACGAAATGTCGAAAAATAGCAGCAAAGTTACAATTTTTCAATAAATATTAATAACAAAGTTTCTATTGTTCTTAACATGTTGAGTACAATGAAGCATGATGATGAGATGTTTTATTTAATTTGCAAATAAGAGCACAAAAATATTTAAAGTTTATTCTAAAATTAGATTAATAAACTTTAAATATTTTTGTGCTCTTATTTGTAAATTAAATAAAGCATTTGCAAAATGCTCTAGTCTCCTAAATCGCACTATTGTTTTAATCGCGATTATATATGTAAAACCAAATATAATAATCATACAGAGCATACAGAGCATACATTGTAACAATATTACCGTAATGTAATAACAATATTATTGTAATATCATTGAAAAGTCATCGAAATAATGACATTGGCAGAATTTAATAGTTGATACTTATCTCCAATATTAATAAAATTATGCTTATCTATTTTTGCTCGAGAAGAAAGAATCTAGCAGAAAAAATGTCGCTTTGTCTCAAGAAGCGGAATATTAACCTATGATAGGAGATCGGTTGTCTAAATTGCACTATTTGAAAACTTATTAAAAATCGTCATTTAAAAAATTATGACAATACATAAAATTCTGAAAAGAATAAATATGAAAGGAGAAATGTTGTACTTTATTATAAAGTAAGATGATGAAAAATATTCCACATAATTTCTTAGTTATAAGCCTATGTCACAAATGGTGCAATTTCGGCAATGTTACCCTATTTTCGGTACTAAATTTTTTATTTGACTCAAATTACAATTTTCTCTAGAAAAATTGTAATCCTCTCGTCCAATCTTAATACTTTCTCTGTATGCAAATCTAATCCTGTTATAGTATAATGAGCTGCTATAAACACGAGTACGTCTTCTAAAAGTTAGGCGCGGCCAGATAAATATCTCGAAATAATCGGTTAAAAAGCCGTTTTCTATAGAATCTCGTGGTTGAGATTAAGCTTATGACTTTATAAGTCTGTGTAAAATACGCATTACGAATGGCACAGCATAATTATAGCATAATGATTTATTGACTAAATATTCTATTTAATATTTCACGAAAAAAATTACATAATTGCATTTAGCGCTAGATACAGTGTTTATAAAAGGAATATCAATTCAGTGTAGATACTGTCTATTACTGATTATAAAAATTGATTACATGCCCAATACCTATACGAAAAGAACAATTTTGCTGAAATATTGATCTGAAAATAATTATGCTGTACTAATTTAAAAAAATATATTGGATGTCTAAGTTGGTTGCTACAATGTCAAAACTTTTTACAGTAGTATTATCATGCTTGAGCTTTCTGCAATTTTGATTATCCAACATAAAATTATTTTCTGATTTGTATCTAGCTAAATTTTTGATGTAATGCTGCTGTAAATTTATTCTTTCCGTGTGCGATCGTATTCGAAATAAATATAAGAACATTTTTATAATATATATTGTTTATTAATAAATGATTAAATATTTATTAACTCTGTTTTACATATTATCACGTTTAATAAAATGTCAATTTGGCACAAATGTGGCTCTGAGTAATTCAAATGTTATAAATTATGAGTCGTTTAGCTGCTTGAGTGAAAGATCTCGATTTATACGTAAATCTTGAAGGGTGATTCTCCATAAAATCTGCATTTTACTCCCTCTTAGCAGGGTAATGCAGCTGTCTCTATCAATCGCGACGTCAAATTCCCCGTAATGCGCATCGGCGATCGAAATATAATCATCCCGGGAGCGAACTATCATGCCGAGCTAAGTGATGGCAAGGCGAGACACCTGTTGCGATCCTGATAGCGCATGCTATCGGACGACAGATAGTTAAGTAGGTGAACGAGTAGGCAAACGAGACACACCAGCTTCTTCGTGATTCCGCTGTACGTATTTTTCCATTGGGAGCTGAGAAAACCTCCTACACTCGGCCGCCTGCTTGCGGTCGTATCTCAAAACGTTTACGAGCGACTCGGCGCTTTTATTGCTTCCTCAGTATCGACTCATCTTTGTCATGCTGCTTGGAAGTTCATAAATTAAAGATCTTTTTTATGAACGCAAAGTACTGATATATCGTCGGTTTAGTTACTCACTAGGCCATTTTGAATTTAATATTGCCGCTCTGTTAAATGGAAAAAAAGAATATTCTTCTTTTGAGAAAATATATCTTTATTTTCGAAATCTTAAATATAAAATAAAATAATATTTGTAACGAGAATGTATATGTATAGCGTTAAATAGACATAATACACTGCTTACATAAAGAATTTTGTTCAGTTTTATCAGAAAAAATATATTCTGATTATTCGATATTAATATGTACATGAGTTGAGAAGAAAAAACATCGGATAGAAAATAATATCTTCAAACAAAGATATTGTTAGCATGTTTTAATAATAATTATTAAAACAATTATATTGCTTTCTTTAGATAACTATTGTAATATAAAAATAAAAATATAATATTTTGTTGAAGTTTAAGATTCATCAAATTCTTTAAAAAAGATTAAATTATATGTATAAACAAGATCATATATAATTGTTTTATACATAAGAATATAATTTATTGCTTATATGTAATGATTGTCAAGGATGTGTTGGCTATACAATATGAATTAAAAGTTATCAAAATTTAAAAATTGAAAAACTTTTTAGGTTTCTAATTTAATAAATGTGATATTACCTGTTCATGTTCAACTTATAACTGCGTTATGACCGGAAAAGTAATTCGGCTCGTAGTTGGTTGAATTTGAAAAAAGGTATATAAAAATCACACAAATAAAATTTATAAAAAGCACTAAGATCCAGCTTGACCGTACAAGGCGTTCTTATTTCAATTTGTATGTATTACATGAACGGTCGAATATCTCCAATTTTTAGGTTTATTCTTTTATTTTTCTAATCAATGATAAATTTTGATCCGAATTTAAACCCTTTTAGCTATAAAAAAAAAACAACGAAAAAGATTTATAATAGTTTTTGCAGCGAAAATGAGCAACTGATTATCCTTAATATTTTTCGAATCATTCGGTACTTGATCAAAATTACTCACACAGCACCAAAATTTTTCAGAGATGTCTCAGAAATATTTCAACTGAAAAAATGTAACATTTTAGAAAAGTTTCGAAATATGTCTGCAATGTTCTAGAGATATCTCTGGAATAGCAAAATGTCCGCGATTCTTGCACTTGAAACCTTCTAAAAATACTGATGAAAGCTGTTACTGAAAAAATCCGAAATTTTTCTGAAATATTATCAAAAAGTTACTGAAATCTTTTTGAAAAGTCCAATTTGAAAATTTACTGCATATATGATAGATTTTAAAAACATTTCTTTTGCAACAATTCATACAACATTTTGCAGAATCTTTTTAGAAATGTTGCACGTAAAATGTGAAAGGTTGAAATCTTTTAAAGAGCTCTCTGCAACAATCGGTGCTGTACAGATATATTTAATCAAATATTTCTTCTAAATTATAGAAGAAAGATAGAAGTTATGAGATACGTGTGAAGCGGCGAGATACTATAATATCTCGTATAATTCGCGTTGAATTTTAAGAGCAATCATTAAAATTACTTAGTTACAGTATATGTAGGCATGTTGTAAGATAGTTACTAATAGGACGTCATTAATATTTACTGCGTTTTTATAAAAGCTGAATTTCAGTTTTGCAGGTAGCAGTGATTTTTACAGATGTATACTCTTTACGTAATTTTGAGAAGTATGTTAGATATTAATTTTTTTAATTTAGTCTAGCTTAAAAGCCTTGAAAGCATGGCTTCCAATAATGTAATTGAATTTAATGTATGCCGTAATGTATGTATCAATTCGGCATATAGACTTATATCATGTCGTGAAAGAGGTCGTGAGATGATCGTGAGCTATTTCCATTACGAGCGTAAGATCGTTCTTACGACTTTATAGCCTCATAGTGGACGTTGCATAACGCTTACTAGCAGCAAAGAAATTATTTTAAAAAGTTATTTTTTAAGCCAAAGAAATTATTTAAAAAATGTTTTTTCAAATAAAATATATTTTATAAAATGTTCATAAAATCTTAGTTTGTTATACTTATTAGTGCAAGACTACGAAGATTTACTAAAGATTTGAGAGATCTACGAAGGATCATTAATTGGTAATTTTTTATAATTAAAAGTGTCTTTTTTTCCCCTCTTCAATAAATTATAAATTACGTTCGTTCTATATAAATCCGATGAACTTCTACTTATATGGTGATTGGTAGAACTCTGTGGCTAACAAACTGGTGATAACAAAAATTGTGTCGCATTAATATTTTCTGAGTTATTTAAAAAAAATATATCCTTGAATCAAGGCGCTCTCACGTTTTCTATAAAATTGTGTTTAAATTCATTGCAAAATAAATTCTTACAACTTTTGATTGTTTCCGTGAATCAACTCCAGATTTTTTTTATAATTGTCCGAATATACATGAGAACAATCTGTAAGATTTTTCCTGATATTTCAAAAATAGATGCTAAACAATACAATATTTTTAATTTGATAGTAACATTTGATACTATTTATTTTTTGTACAGTTTATTTAGAAATAATACCAAGTCCTAATGTTTCATTTTAAATCGTACCACAACTGTATACTAATAAATTAATTTTAGTTAGAAATTCTCAATTAAAATTTAATTTCCTACAGGCGCTTCTTAGATAAATAAAAATAATTTTCCATTTATCGTACAAGAAGACTATTCCTTACGGCTTAAATATTGTGCTTTCTTGTAACGTTTGTACGATCGCTAGATTTATTTTACTCTATATCTATTTGTGTATTGTTAAACTTTCAAGAAAAGTGTTTACACCTTTTATATCTTTTTCAGAGAACGATTGTAGCATGAGTATAATCTTCCATCACAAGCGATGGATGAAATTCTGGTTTCGCATGTAGCGTCTGGGCCACTATACATACGTTTCAACTCAGCGTATAACCCGATTATGTAACATGTCGGGAAAGAGGAGAAGAGGTAGGTACAGGGGACCAATAAATTCATAAGCAAGTTAGCAGAGATTCGGAAATGAGGAAGCTTTTTGAACGACCTGGCATATATCAAATACTAAAGTTTGCTCCTAATGCGAAAAGGTCGTTATCTCAAAGTCTTAACGAGAAATTGTGAAGTCGTTATCGTGAACCAGCAGCAATTTTGAGACATTCCAACGCGCCCTTGTACAATAAAAATGTGAAGATCGCTATACATATATGCATATACATATACATACTACGTATGCAAGATGACACATAGCAAAAATATTCTTCCCTTAGGGTAAATGACTCAATTTTATTGACAGTGTTCCAAATATTAAAAATTCGATCTTAAATGTTTATTTAAATATATATTATAAATTATATTATTACACAATTGTATTTAACTTTATTTCAATTCTTACTAGAAGCTTATTGTTATAACATTTTATTAAAAGTGAAACTTTAATCTTCTAATTTGAAAAAGTATTTAAGTATTTCAGGTTTTCAGTATTTGGATCACTTCAGCAATAGGAGTCATTTACTCTAGATTTTAATTTCCACTTTCTTAACTGTAATTTTATGGAAAATTGAATTATAAGAATGTTCGGATTTATTTAAACAGACACATACTTTTCTACAGTTCTCTCTTTAAATAGTTTTAATTACGCACAATTAAAAACCGTCGTAAAGTCGGACAATCAATTAAAATCTCCATCGGTTCCGCCAGATTCTATTCGACTGAACAGCCACTACAGATAACGATCGATCTTTGGACTTCGGTTTTAAGTGCGAACAGATTAAAGCTCCTAAAGATCCTAAGGCGCATATGTATGTATATGTTGGCACTTCCCGGAGTCCTCTTCATTATCGTGTCTCCTCTTGAGATTAATGTCGCAGCGGTCAGACAAGTGGAACGTCGATCCGATACGAAGCCACCTCACTCCCGCGGTGCTTGCAGGTTCTCTCACGTGAATCAAATAATCGACTGCAATGCACTACGGAATTGAGGATGCAACGCATCCTTACACTTGCATTCCTTTACAGTAATCTCTCTTTCTCTCTGTTTCTCGCTCTATTCGAGGAGAACTCTTTTCTCTTTATCTTGTCCTTCCAATATCTCGGATCCCTTCGGCCCCGCTTCATTTCTTCTCGTATGCAGCATCGACTCCGCCATTGTGCCGCCGAGGCACCCTGGTTTCTCATCATTTCCCAGATAAAAGTGCGCTTTATTCTTTCATTCTTCCTCATAGCGACGGATTCCTCACGCGAGGCACGCGAAAATACGCACAAAGCCGGGGGGATGCTCGCTGCTCGATCGAGGAAACGACAGCCGGATGAATTCGCGTGCGACGTCCCCGCTCTCGTCCGTGTGCGTCCCGAATATTATTTTCACGTGATCCGCATTCACCGACACTCGAAACGTTTCTCTGTGCGTCGAAGTATATTGCCGTGGAGTATTGTACTAAATCTATCTATATCAAATTTTTCCGTGAGTGATCGCGTCACAAAGAATAACATTCGTTTGTGCGAGAGGCTGACATAAATGAAAGATGATCGGTATACTCGTGTACGAAATGTAACCAAATTGAATAGTATAAAGAAGGAAATATCGGACATTCGCAATGAAAATACATGTATTAAAAAAATGGTTGAAGTATTAAGTAATAAAGAAAAAAGCATTCGCTGCATGCTTCTATTATTGTTATATTTACACCATTTGTGTAAATATAACAATAACGAAGTATACAATTAATTATTTCGACATCATTTAAATCTACATTTTTAAATCTACGCAACAGATATACAGCAATTTTATTTTTCATCCCAATTATATTAAATAAAATTCCCAATAAATTAATAAAATTTACAATTTTATGCGTTTAAATTAATCGCAGATCGTAGTCAGTTTTCTGTTCGCGATATATCTATGGATAATATCGTTTTATAATTATGACAAATAAAATTATTATTAAATATCTAGATATGTATAAAACTAATAACCACAAAATCGTTTAAATCGATCGCTGATTACAGTTATTTTTCTATTAGAGATATATCTATGGATAATATTTTATTTTTATACCACAATTGAATCGGTCATTTGAGAAATCCCGTAAGTCAATTTTTGTCGAAATTGAGACATTAGGGAATTCTGAATCAGGGGACGTAGATATACAATTTCCTTTAAAAGCCACATTAGTTACGCATTCCTTTTTTAAATATCAAATCAATAAAACTATTATTCACATGAGAATACTATAACTCTGGTATTTACACGCAAGGATTTACGCTGTAGAAGTCAGAAAAAATAGGAGTGAGAGAGTAATTTACATGCAACTATTCTGTTACGTGTCTTTATGTCATGTTAGAATTGTGTAATATGATTTCAATTTTTTACTAGAGGAGGTGGTTGTGGAATACCATTTTGTTTTTTGACAATTTGTCAGTAAATGTTAATGCGACACAATTCTAACTAATGCCAGTTTATTAGCCATAGAGTTCTACCAATCGCTCTGTAAGAAGAAGTTCATCAGATAAATAGAACGAACGTAATTTACAATTTATTGAAGAGAGAAAAAAGATACGTTTATGGAATAGCAAAGGGGTCGTAGAATATATTAACAACTAATGTCATGAAAGGCACTTTTATTTAAAACATAATTTAACGATTTTTTGTAAATTTTACACACATACGTGCCACAAAACAAGATTTTACGAATATTTCACAAAATATATTTGATTGAATAAAAATTTCTTTTTAATAATCTTTTTGGCTTAAAAATATTTGAAAATAAAACTTAACTTTTTAAAGTAATTTCTTTGCTTCTAATAAACATTATACATCTACAATAAGATTGTAAAGTCGCACGAGCGACGCGATGCTCGTGATGCATATGGCGAATACATATTCTACAACCACAACGCACATACATGAATGTATAACATGACTTTATTTGCCAAATTCATACACAACTTAAATTCAATATTATTTGAAATTCATATTCAAGGCTTTCACAAGTTAGACCAAAATTAATAAATTAATATATAACTTCACAAATTAGAGAGTACATATCTGCAAAAATTTTTGCTACCTACAAATCTAAAATTCAGCTTTTATAAAAACACAGCGAACACTAATGACTAGTAACCATCTTACAATGTCCAAACTATAATTTTAACGGCTGCTCTTAGAATTAAACGCAAATACGAGATGTCATGATATACCACCTCAGGTATATTTCACGACCGCCGTCCTTCCTATATTAGTATTAACGTAACCATAGTGAATTGAATCGATTTGTTAACATAGTAAGTAGCGCAATCATGAATTACAATAATACATTCGTTAGTACATTTACAACCTACATAAAATAATTATTGTAGACAGTGTAAAAGACTTAACGGTTATTTTGTAATACATTATAAATGATATGTAATTATACATAGAGGGATAATAAAGACTCACACAGAACAAAATATCTACTCGATATTCACATATCTATACGACACTATGATGTCCATATGTACTATGTCCATATGTTCATATATAACTATTAGATTTAATAGATATATGAAATATCTGTAGCTTTCAAATAACCAATGGGGTTATCTAATAAACATTAATATGATATCGCCACATCTATGTCCATAATTATCAAAGATATCCATTAAATATGTGTCATCCATACATCCATGTCCACCAAATAGTTATTGAAGGTATCTAATAGATATTAACGTGTGTCCATATATACACATCTATTAAATATTATTAGGACCTTGAATAAGTTCTCGCTATTTTCCAACCGATGAAGTTACCAGAACTGCATGCGTGTAGTTTAAGATACGTGTAACGCATCTATAAGGAAGTACTATAAGCAAGCTTGAAATTCAGTGTATGTCATTGCGCCGAAGTGTAAACAACTTTTTTTTCATAGTGTTAAACATGTCGAGTTTCGTGCAAAAAAAGAATATTTGCGGGGAATTTTACTGCACTAATTTATTTAAAAAAATCTGCAGTTGAAGCACACAGAATTCTTGTTGAGACTTATGGCGACCATGCTCTGTCGGAAACAACATGCAGAGATTGTTTTAGACGCTTCAAGAATAATGATTTTGATGTTGAAGATAAAGAACGCTTTGGCGCACCGAAAAAGTTTGAAGACGAAGAATTGGAGGCATTACTTCATGAAGACTCATGTCAGACGCTAGTTGAACTTGCAGAATCATTAGGAGTTGTTTTTTACGACTTTTTTTTAATAAAGCATTAATTTTTACGAAAACACAGCGAGAACTTATTCAAGGTCCCAATATATAACTATTAAAAATATCTATTAGATATCCACATGTTATCTATGTTCGCCAAGTAATTACCAAAAATATCCTTTAGATATTTATATGTTATTTACATAGCCGTAGTCATCAGAAAGCTTCAGAAGAAAAAAGTTATTATTTGTATTACTATCGTATATTATTGCTAATGTGTTCCTTCCGAAATGCGCGCGCATAGATTATTCCAGCTATCGACCCAGCGAGTAAATCAAGCCGATAAGAGCTACTGCAAGACTCGTCGAATCATTGACGGGCAATGTACATGCCAACCATCCCCTCAACATGCTGCAAACATAACAACACTGGAAACTCCCGCGTAAACCGCGTCTCAGTGTAGCATCACTGCCTCTCGCAATGTTTAATCGTGCCGTGTGTCCTTTCTTCTGCTTGTCACAAGCCGTTTTTCTCGCGAGTATCTTTTCTCTAATCTTTCTGACTCTTTCATTATATACAACATAAATATTTAGCAGTTTGTGATAACGTTGACTAATCTTGTGTAATATACTTAAATGTAATTTTAATGTAATTGATTTTTATTTAACACGTTCCGTGCCCTAAGTTGGACTTTCCATTTAGGTCATTTAATAAAATAATCTTATATATAAATGTTACAAAGCGTATGTTAAACAAATTTTTTTAATTATTTTTATTACTACAGTTGTAAAACTAGAAAATTTTTTATTTCTCCAAAAGTTAGACTTTTGACTTATGAGGTTTAAAATGACAACTTCAATTATATAAAACAAAAATCTCGCATTAAATAAATAAAACTTATAATCGCGTATAAAATAAATTGCAAATCGTGGCTATTTCTCTATTCGCCATATATGCGTGAATGATATCGTAAGCATTCGGAATGAAGCATTGTCCAAAGTTATGAGCCGTTGTCACCGTTGCGTAATAACAAATGTAGGATATAACCATAAAAGTAATTTTGCGACGATGATCCAAGACGAAAGAGCTCTCAATCTGTCGGATAAGTGCAATACCGCTAAAATAAGCATGAATTTTGAATGTGATATACGATGTACGCATTTCTCCTTATGCAATCTACATATTACTTCGTGTGATCCCATATTTCATTTGACACGAAGCTTCTATTCCAGTTGTTATTTATACTTTTGATATTTAATGCAAATGTAAGCTCAAAGGCTTGAGGCCATCAACAATCGAGAAATATCGGTTTCTTCATTTATTTCGCACTAACAAAGGGAAATCTAGGTATGTATCTAGCGGATTTTGGAAAGTTCGATATTAAGATATAGAGTTTAATATCATAAAAATAATACATTTAGATGCCAATGGATCAAAGGGTTGAAGTAACAAGATTTTTAAATTTGGAAGATGTCTGCATGCGTGACAGATATCACAGCCGAAGTTTCTCGTAGTTTTTATAAAACAGTAATCTATTTAAGGAATAATTTAACGTACTTTGATGTTTTAAAATAATTTCATTTTTATTTTTTTAACTCTTAAACACACGAGTGGGTTGGAGAGACCACATATGATGTTTCGAACGCTTGCTGTGTGAAGACGGAATAAGATAGGAGGTTCGTACCAGGGGGTAAAAAAAGTTTAAAATCTTCTCTTTTGATTGATATGATTGATCAACTTTATTGGTCAACTAGAATTCGAACGGCACGACAGCAAAGTTTTGTTGGGATCTGTGGGACTACTATTGTGTGTGAGCGAAACTTTTTTGTGAGTAATCTTACATAAAAAAGCTGAACAAAATACGTTTGAACAGGTCCGTTTGCGGATGTTACTTGCATATACTCTATCTAAAGTTAGAATACTATATAGTGCTATAGAAAACGAAGCTTCTCCGAAATATATAATGAAAAACATCAATTTTCAATTTTAGACACGAGTTAATCAAAAATACCTCATATTCTCCTTGTTACATAAGTATATTTTTTAATAGAAATGACAATGACATAATTTTTTTTTGAAAGTATGAGTCTTCTTTAGCTTTAAAACGCCGTATTGTAAAGTCCTTAAAAGTTTTTTGTTGCAAAGATATGATTTTTTTTTAAAAAGTAGATTTTTGAACAATTTTTCATTTTTGCTTAATAACTTCATAATAAATCATTTTTCAGCAATGCCGATTGTGCAGTCACATTTCTGAGATTCTAAACTTTCATTTGAAAACAAAATTGTTGAAAAATATTGATTGTAATCAAAGTTATAGCTTTTCAAATTTGAAAAAGTCTCGCAGACCCGAAAATGTATTTACGTATTTTATGGGATCGATGTGTTTAAAGGTTAAATAAATAAATTTTAAATAAATTTAAAACAATACGTTCCATTTTACAGAATCATGAAACAAATTTAAGAAAACGAGAAAAAATCAATATTGAAAAAAAAGAGATTTCAGGCGATCTAGAACAACAAAGAAGAAAAAGCTTTATAATCCCATCCCTTTGATCCATTGGCATCTGAATGTTACTTTTACAACATTTAATTATATACCTTAATATCAAACTTTCCGAAATCCGCGAGATATATACCTGGATCTTCCCTTGTAAGTTACTCTACAAGCAGAATTATTAAAATAACGTTGAAAATTCGTAATCTTGAACACCACCATTGTGCGATTGGGATCAAGAAACGTTCCGCTCATATTTAAATTCCGCAAAGATATTACAGTCGCGTTTCAATAACGCTCTCCAATCGCGGGCGCGCCCACTGAAGGAGTTCAAACTCTCCGAATTTTCTGCGAACGATATCCAGAGATGGAAGATCGAAAACTAAGCTGCTTACGAGCGAGTAGTGACGATAGTGATGCTCGTGATGGTGGTGATGTTGCCACTGCTTGCACTCCCCCCCCACTCCCCTCTCCTTCTCACATGCGTCATCGGTGAGAGACAAACACGAGAAAAAGCTCTCGTTTCTGTAAAAAGTAGCAAGAGGATTCAACGCGATAGCGAAGGAAGCAACGATGGCTCGTTCTCTTTAATCCGGCTGAAACGTCGGGTAGTTACGGCTTTTTATTCGACAGCATAATAGCGCGGCCCCACTGCGAGAGATCCCATAGAACGCAAAAACCGGAAAAAATCACGATGGCGGATCTCGCGCCGCCGCGTATCGCGGATCCGCGATGCCTCCCATGCGTGCGCTATCTCCGTCCGATCGCACCTTACGGAAATCACGGATCGCCTTCGCGCCATTTCGCTTTTAATTAATCCTCGCATCCGCCGTTATCTCGAGGGGAGCATTTTTTTTTTTCTTCCGAGATAGATTTATATCCCTCTTATTAATGTGCGCGGCGCGGCGGCGGTGAATCTTTCTCCGAGAAGGAAATTTTCTTTGGTTAGGTACGTACATCCGTAGCGAAAATTGGAATAAGACGTATTTGTCTTGACGAGAGACCGCGGCAAAGCCAAATTGTTCAAGAACCGAACTGGGTCAGACTTCTATACACACAACCAGCAATATTACAGAATTCAACAAATCCGGCCGAATCCCTATCTGAAAATTTATCGCGAGATGCATTTCCCGCTGTTGATCTCCATATCTATGATCCGTATATTGGTTCGCGTTTACACTTCATCTGAAAGTCTCTCTCTCTCCCTCTCTCTCTCTCTCTTTCTCTCTCTCTTGCTGTATTCGCAATCAGAAAAGCGTCTCCGCGAGCCGATCGATCCGCTCTTTTGTTACGGACACCCGCCACCGCTCTATCCCCACGCTAACAGCTGAGAGAAAGAGAGATGGTAGGGGAAAGGAGTAAAAGGGGTAAAAAGGTGGGAGTATGGAGAAGTGGAGTTTTCTTGCAGAGAAAACCAGCATCGCAACAGCGCGAAATCGCGACCACTAAACCCGCCGCATCGAGCTTTCGCTGCGGAGCGCGATATTTTTTCTCTCTCTTTCTCTCTCTTTCGATCGACACATGCCATATTGAAATTAGCTCCAACAACGCCGGAAATCATCGTCGGCAAAACGAATCACTCGCAGTAATCCTTTTGCGCTTCAATATTTCAGCCGTGCCAGATAAATATCCGAAGGAACGGGATGGGAAAGCGGGATGAAAGATGTACGCGGCTATGGTAATCAGTGATCGTGATATCACGTAATATCGTGCATGGATCATTCATGAGACAACCTTATATCAGACAGGTTCAAAGGTCTCTCTCTCTCTCTTTCTTTTTCTCTTTCTTTTTGTCTATATTTTTCACCAGGAAGAAGTTTAAGCAAGCAATTAAGGTCAGCACGTCTCTCGGCGCTGAAAAGTTCATTCAAATTCTAAATGCGGGCGATAGCATTTGAGTTTTTTACGCGAGCGATACGAGCGAAGGTAATAATTTCTGGATGGATAATTCTACTTTCGCGAGAGCTCCTTACGTCTTCTTGCTTGAACTTTCGGCCGAATTACCGAACGTCGCTGTGTACAGTACAGGTATACGTGGCCTTGCATCCAGCGGGAGACGCAGAGCGGATTGTGTTCTAAATACTAGTGATGGGCTAAATAGTTATAACATAAGACCACTAAGTTCTAATAACAGTTATATCGGGTTAAGACCATCGCACACGAAATGCATAATAGAGCATAACATAAGACCGCTGGACCAGTGAGAATCCAGTATAAAGTCGCCATATTGATTTACATAAGATGCTCATTGATCCAAACAGTTCATACTACGCATATGTAGCTTATGCCATTTCATGGTCTTAACCTTTCCCTACTATCCTCGGTATTTTGTATCTGACCGATTCTTGTTCATACTAGTTTCTCGCAAGTTTAATGGATTAGTAAATTATATAAAGTAAATGTACCGAAATACGCTACTGACCCGAATGATGCCACCGTAATTTGTTTGGTGTCCATAATAAAATACAGCTGATTAAAAGTATTTAAACATTATCGGAAAACAATCGTCAAAGTGTATCAAATGGCTCCATCAAAATAAGTAAACGCATATAATGTGATTTTTTTGTGAAAAACGTTTTCTCAAAAACCCATGTCAAGAATCTATCACTTTTAACTGTCCATGGCTAAATTCATTCTTAATTGTTGTCTTTGCGACAATGTAACTTGTCAAATGATAAAATAAAAAAATTTGAATTGTAATACAAAATGTTAGTTTTGCATGAGTAATACATTTAAAAAATGATAAAATAGTAATCATATAATTATATAGTTTTTATAAAATACAATAGTGGTTGCCAACTCATAAATAGAGTGGCATCATTTGGTACATGTATTGTAGTGGCGTAAATCGGAACAAACTGACGTAATTCAGGACATTTGCAGTCTACATTTAATTCTTTTATACATAAAAATATTTTTGTATATTTCCAATTTTTATATATGTTTTCGCTAATTTATAATATTAACTTTAGATAAAATTTATAGTCTCACCTAACATCATTTATTATTTTTTTTAATAACTTGTCAAAAATTAGTTTTTGTTTAAAGTGACTTAATTCGGTACATTTACCTTATGTTTTATTTTCTAAAGTGAAGTTTTAATATTTGTCCTAGAAAACTGAAATGTTCATAAATTAGAAATTTTGTGAACCATTTTAAATAGGTGAAAACTGAATAGATTCGAGATATCTTTAATGGTAGGGATGAGACACCGTTTTGAGCATGGTATCATAAGGGTTAATAATTCTAAAGTATATGGAAAGAACAATTTTACTGCAGCATCTAAAAATTTAGCTAAATACATATTAGAAAAAAATTTTATGTTGAGTGATTAAAATAATTGTGTAGGACGTCCAAGCATGATAATGTGGCTGCAAACAATTTTGACTTTCTAGCAACCAAGTTAAACATCCGATACAATTTTTTAAATAGTCCAACATAATTATTTTCAGATCCGTATGTCAGCAAAATTGTTCATTTCGTGTAATGTATTACTAGAAATAGCACTCATCACTACTAGATGTCGAACGTTCTTCCAATTGGCCAAACATTAGATTGCTGCACTACTCAATAAACAAATAAGAAATTGAATCAGTCAATGAACAAACAAAAGTAAATTAACATAACTTACATTTTTAAATAAAAAAATTATATTTTAATTAAATCTGTATAAAAATTACATCTAAAACATATCAATTAATTTGCAATGTATTACTCGTATTTTGAAATCTTAAGTTTTTCTTAAACAGTCATTTACTTATGTTTGTTCATCGATGGGTGCAGTGGGGCCCTAATTTCAACAGAAATAAAACGTCGTTCGCAAAACTTGACGAATTTCTAACAGGCCTGTAGTCGCGCGTTCATCGAAAGAAGGAAGGTCGCAGGCTAACGCGTACATACGCGTTTACCTGTCGCGCGGAATTATACGCGCGCGATGTCATTGTCACGTGTCATAACGCGCCGACGCTAGATTCCCGAACGCTTCGATAATCAGATTATCGCGCGGAATGAAATTGCTCCTCTCCCCCCCCCCCCCCNNNAGTGGTTGGCGACGCGTTTTCGACGAAGTTGGGCAATCTCCCTAAAATTGGACGGCGCAATGTATCGAAACAGAGTCTCGCGAAAATATCACCAAACTTTACATCGAAAGATACATTCTGAAAAGTTCGGCTTATGTTTCTGCGACAAATTCTGTGTCCGACAATGAACCGTATGGTGCATGGAGCAACATTTTCCAAATAGTGCATCGCAGGAGCTTTACGTGTTTTTCACGTATTTTTCACTAGAATTTTGTTTAGGATTTAGAACATGGTCCTTTTTTTATTTCAAACAGAAAGTATGTCTGACAAAACATATCTGAAATATTGTTACACGTTTTTACAACATTGTTTTTTAGTAAATAAAGAAGAAAATGTACTGTAGTATTAATTAAAATATTTTTACGTTCGTTTCTTTATCTCTTTATTTATAGTAGTTATAATATTTTTAAATCGTGAGATTTTATTGATAATTGTTCTTTTAAAAAGCTGCAAAGAAATTTTATTTTCTACAAAGTAGAGAAAAGGGAAGGGGGGTATGTCTACATTAGGGTTTATCGATTTTTTCCTAATTTCTGTGATAATGTAAAAATAATAATTTATTTTTCTCAGATTCACTAAAATCTTCATTATTTGTAAAAATTAAAAGCTGTTAAATAAATTAGAATTTATTTTGCCCCCATATGTAGGTAAAATGACTTTTAAAATAATGGATAAGATGACAAATAATCAAATAAAGTTAAAAATGTACCTCTTATGAATGTTAAAGGAAAATGTAAATAAAACGAAAAATATTTATGTGATTTACAAAAATAAAATTATTAAAAAATTGAGATATATATTACGATATATATTAAGATTAAAATTGCGTTATATATACAATCAGAATGTTGTTAAGACCGAAAAATTAATGCACAAATGCATTATCTTGTCCATGCATGACGTTCGTCATCTTAGTCACAGTCGTGATATAATAGTGATAAAACAATAATAAAAAATTTTTTTAATTTTTTTATCAAAATTTGGTTATAAAGTATAAGTACTCTTCAAGTCATTCAATTTTCATTCAGAACATTTTTTTCTATCTCGTATAATTTCGACGATATTCGCTTCGAAAGAAAAATCTCGATTTTCTTCAAGAGGGTGTTTCACCCCCTAAAAGTGAAAACGAGCATAAAAAAATACGTGCCTTATTTTGATCCGTATTACAACATATTAAAGGCTCGTCAAAATCGGAGGACGACACTTCCGTACCTTTCCTTGTTAAAGAAATTAATATTGTCATCTTACCCTCTTTCCTCTACAAGAATAATCAAGAGCAATAATATAATTTTATAAATCGTAATATATAACTATACTATTTTATCATATTATCCCTCAAATGATATGTATAACATGCCACATATATAATAAAATTTATTTACGACAAAGAAATAAGTCCTTCCTAAAACAACGATTAACAACAAAATGCTTTAAAAAAAAAACTTTGTTCTGCCAAGCAACATTTGTCCTCCAGTGGAGTCATTCTTTAGGATAGCGTCGCTGACTTACCGTGAGGAGCTTTGGGCACATAGAGGTTCAGATACAGACAGTCTTCGCTCTGATTGGCCAGTGCGGGCACCAGTCTCTTGAGGTAGGCCTGCCTCTGTCGCGGCAGGCTCTCGTCCGGTGCCGGCGGCCGTTGTGGGCAGGCCGGCGGCATGGTGTCGGCGAGCTTG
>QKQZ01000406.1:0-10376 GCA_003595255.1 Solenopsis fugax | reverse complement strand
CCCCCCACGACGATGCCCCCGCCTAAGCAGGGCACATCCCCGAGAGAGCAGATCCAGTGCAGCCGGTGTGCGGATTGAACCTAGGCCAGAGGCCCAGACTAGCTGAGGCCATCGACAACCNCCCAAGCGGGGCACATCCCCGAGAGAGCAGATCCAGTGCAGCCGGTGTGCGGGTTGAACCTAGGCCAGAGGCCCAGTGTCGATGTACTCAGACTAGCTGAGGCCATCGACAACCAGCGGGTCAGCACGCGGGATTCTAGCCCTGAACCAGGAGGACGGCCCAGGAGGCCCCACGGAGAGAGACCCCCAACCACCCCGCCACCACGAACACGAACATTAACGTGATCACGTTCCACCAATGGCGTCTGAGGCGCAAGACGCGGCACCGTTGACACGGGCGCGAAATGCAGCGACTCAGACGCCGCCACCTTGATTTTTTATAGAGGTTGACTTCTCGCGGCCCGGGCAGTAAAGCCAAGGCCCCCAGTCCATTCCATGCAGTGAAGCGAGGAATGGATTACGGTGTTTCAACTCGGGCATCAGGGTCGTTGAAAATCCCTGTATCCGGAGCCTACAAGAGATCCCAGACCCCGTAATGAGCTGGGGAGCCGCAGGAACGCCAAATCCTGTATACGGACTCGATTTCCAGCCCCGTAGGGCCCAAAATCGACTCCGCACCCCTACGGAAACCACTTCTTCCTCTTCTTTCATTATTAATTTACAACTTTGCGTATCCCTTTTTTTTATTTTTTAATAAAACCTTCCTTTGCTCTTCCCTTATTTCTATTTTTCACTGTGAAACTATCTCTTATCTACTCTTGTGTGTTTCCGGCAACCATTCTTTATACTTTCCCATCCTTTTGTATCTATCCATGTTTCACATAAACTAACATAATCAAATCTTTATATACCTTCAGAAATTCGTATCCTTACTTCCTATTCCTGCCACATTCCAAAATAAAAATAAAGTTTGTCTCTTTCCCTCATCTTGTTTTCTTTTTCTCCTCTCCTCTTATTCTCCTACCTTTCCCCTCATTATCTCCTTTTTTATTTATTCGAAATTTTGCTTCTTATTTCTCCTATTCCCTTCTCCTCCTCCCTCCCTCGTTTCTGTTTCCCTTTCTCTCCCTCCTTTTACTCTTTCCTCCTTCTGTCTTTCTAATTTCCCAAGTTCTCCACACTCCCTTTACCTTTACTCTACCTATTCCTACCTTTACCTATTCCTACTTCTAAGCCGTTTTCTTTTTACTCTTTCGTCTACCTATGAATTTTCTTGTGTATTTTTCTCTCCATCCAGCTTAGATCATTCTCTATAAATATTCTGTCTCCTTTCAGTTTAAATTTGTTTCTCACTATTTCTTTTTTAACCTCTTCTTTCTTTAATCTTACTATTATTATTGCTCCACCCTACCTGCAATTTATCACCCTACCTTCCGATCCTATTTTTTTTCTTTTAGCAGCGCTGCTGCCCATTTCCTGCATCATCTCCCTCTCTAATTCCTTAGGTATTCTTATCCTATTCTTTTATTATAATGTTACTTCTCCTTTACTCTATATTTTTTTCTAATATCAATTTTCTAATTCTCCCTATCTCTCTTTCACTTAATCCGCTACTTCCACTCCACGCCTCTCTACTGTTTACACTGCTTGCTTCCTCTTCTCTTTCTCCTTCCATCTCCTCTTCTCCTCCACATGTTCCTTAAACCTTCTCTCTTCCAAGAATCTTTCCTTACTAATCTTCCTATCCTCCATCTTTTGTATAATCTATGTATTATTCTCTTCCTCCTCGTAAAACTCATATCCCATCACTCTTTATATCCTAATTTCTTCTTTCTTCTTCTTTCTTCTTCTTCCTCTTACTTTTACTATTGCGCCGTATACCAGCTCCTTTAACGCTCTCATTTCTCCTGTATCGAATCTTCACTTATCTCCTCCTCTTCGTCTTCTTCCTCTGTTCTTTCCCTATATAATTCAATGTCCTTTCCATCTGTATCTCCATTCCTCCTCTTCTCTCTTCTCTGCCTCTCTTACTCTCTTCCTCTGCCTTTACCCACCTCCAACACCAGGGGCATGTGATCTGAGTCCGGCCACCCTACTACCTTAAAATTAATTAGTGTCCATATAATAATTACTATTACATAATCTATCATCGAGCTGCTTTTCTTTCCTATGTAAAGTGTATTCTCCTTCCTTGTCTCTTTTCATTATTTCATTCACAATATACCCTCCAATTTCTCTTACTAAATCTAAGATTCCTCCCTCTATTATTAATCACCTTATCTTTACTTTTCCACATGATATTCCATCCTTCCTCGTCATTTCCTCCTAAACCTATTCTCGCATTGAAATCCCCCCTACCACTATATACTCCTCTTTATTCTCCTCTAATACCCTTTCTACCCAAGGAGCACAAAGTTATAAGAAAATTTTTATAACTCCATGAAACGTTTGTACATGTTACATACTGGAAAATTATACGACTTAAAAGTTAATGTCGATTATACAACTATTTGTAGTTTTTATAACATCTATATGACTACGTAAAATTAGTATACATATATGTATTCATTTGAAGTTTTTATAACGTCTGTACGAATTAATCGTTATGTAATATTCATTTTAAAATTTTGTAACGTCTATACGACTTCATTATGTATTAGCTGTCTAACTTTAAAAGTGAAATTATTTTGACGTTTATTACTAGAGTTAAACAAATCAAATGGAAAAAAATTTAAATATAGTAATAGCTGTCTTGTAGCATTCATTACAAGTTTTTGAAACGTCTTTACGATTCTTTATAAATTAGTTATCTTGCAATATATTTATGTCATTATTGTTAAAATGTTTATACGACTCCGTATACTTCAACTTGATTTCTAGAGAGAATAAATCATTGTCAGTAATGTTGAGATCATTAGTATGTATATCTACTAATGTTTTTTCATGCTTCGGTACTATTTCCAATTGTTATTTTTTTACTATCTTTATTGCATGAGCAAGAATAGGTTTTAATTATTTATATAGTTTATATAGTTTATTTTAAAAATATCTAAGGCTAAACGATCAAAGGACTAGTGAGTGTTCGCGCGGTACTCAACACGCAAGTTTCTCCCTGTTCAAATTAACTTTACTTCAAATAAAACTTTTTAATATAACGATATCACAAGCGTGCAACAGCTCATGTGTTAGCGTGTTAGATTATTGTTCCGAGGATCTTAGGTTCGAATCCCGCCGGCGCCGATGCGTTTTTAAGTTGTAAAATAATGCGTAATTGTAATTAGTGAATTGAGAATCTTGTATGCGAAACAGTGAGTACAGAATTAAGCTATAAGAATAGTAAGATCTGATTAAAAAAAATTTTTTTTATTTTTAAAACTAAAAGAAAGTTGTATAAACATTTATATGTGGTCTTTAAGGCGGTTATTGAGACGTTATGTTATGACTATTAACGGTCAGTTGTAAAACAGTTGTATTATAAGTTTTAATATCATTAATACGACGTTAGAAATCAGTCGTATAGATTCCCCACTTAGTTGACATAAACATTTCAACGACGTTACTATCTGTACTTTCAAGTTGTAGTACGGTCGTAAGAAAAGTTACAAAGTTTTAAAGAAAGTTATATAAATGTTTCTATAACTGTTGTACTACTAGATTGTGTTCCTTATCGTATTACTTTCCTTATCGAGTCCCAGCTCTTCGTAACATAGACTGTTATTATTATATAGCCATTCTCATCTCACTCGTCCTTGATTTTTGTAAAAATCTACTACGCTATTCTCCTCTTCCCATTTTAATTCTAAGTTTTCCTCCGCACAATTTTTCTTCACACCCAATAAATCCTTCCATTGTTCTTCCTTTCTTTTTTACGCTTCTGGCATAACTGTAACTCCGTCTATAAGTCATTGGTAAATTTCTTTTAATTTTTTCCCATCCCTTTTCCTCTACCAACGTCTCCATTAAACTTACATACTCCATTTTCCTGACAAAATTCAAAAATTCTATATCTTGCCTCCATATTCTTGCTATATTCCAAAACACCAATCTTTTACCTATTACCTGTTCCATTCTAACCTCCCCCTCTCTCCTCTCCTTGGCTTACTTGAAATTTATATTCTTTTTTCCCCTTCTACTCTCCCTTCTTCCCTCCCCTTATTCCTACTCTTCTCCGTTTCTCCTCTATCTCGTCCCAACTTCTCCAAGTATCCCCTTTTTTTGACCTTGCCCATCCCTACTTTCTCTTCTATACCTTTTCCTTTTTGTTCCCTTTTCCATTTATGTATCCTCTCCGGTATCTTCCTTTTCTCCTATGATAAATCATTCTCTATATATACATTTTCCCCTTTTAGTTTACCTTTGTTTACCATAATTTCCCTCTTCTTCTTCTTCTCCCAATCCACCTTTGCTATTATCACTGCCTTGTTTATCCTACACATTTTTATTTAACACTCTATTCCTAATTCTTTTTCTATAAAATTCTCTATATTACTTTTTTCTCCTCAAATTCTACCTCTCTTATCTTGTTCCCTAAATTTTTAATTACCATATTATTTGATCTCTCTTCTCTCTCCTTTTCCGTTATCCATTTTTTCAATTTATTAACTTCTGTTTCACTAAGCCTACCTTCACTTCTTCTAGTCTTCATGCTACTATATTCACTTCCCCGCACTCCCAACTTTCTCCACTCCTAGTACTCCCTTCTTCCTCATCACCACTCCTCGACTATTCCAACTCTCCCTTATTTACCAGTTCCCTTCTCATTATCTCTGCGTTCTGTTTTTCTACACTGTCCTTTCCACCATACTCCTAAATCTTTCGTCCTATTCATTTTCCCTATTCTTTCCACCATATCCCATAATTTCTTAACCTCTACTTTTAATTTTTTAACCTCTTTTAGCCACTCCCTAAATTTTTTCCACTCTCTCTTCCATTCCCCCGATCTCTCTCCCTCTGTCTCCGCCAGCCTAAAGGTAGATTACTTTCTTACTATTATCGTTGCATTATCATCCGTCACTAACTTTTTCTTAACTCTTTCCCACCTGCTTTACCATAGTCTGTTTGAAATCGCCTGCGAGATTGGTCGTTTTTGCCCGTTACTGATATATTTTTGTGCCTGTCGAGGTATAAATTAATTATTCATAATACTCCCACCAACTCCGATTTTGATGAAATTAGGCTCATTCGACGCGTTTTCGCACGAAACGAACGAATCTGGCAGAAAAAGTGTCGCTTTACCTCGCGAACTGAGACATCAAACACTAAAGTTGACGATTATTGAGATTAGGAAATCTGTCATACCGACATAATGTAACGAACTGATCATGCGCTGTGACCATATGCGTATGTAAAAAGTGCACGAATTTGAAATATGTGAATAAATATTCTCCAATTACACAAATTCTCTGCTTTAAGAACACAAAAATTATATAAAAAAATAATTTGTTTTTAAAGCATAGAATTTGTGTTTTAAAGCAAAGAATTTGTGTAATTAGAGAATATTTATTCGCACACATTTCAAAGGCTCTTCAAAGCCGAATAAGGAGGGTCGAAATACCCACAATGGATTTGTCTGAAATTTGACTCATCTTTTTGTCATTAAAAAAAACTGTTTCCCAAATTTTCAAGTCCCGAGTTTCTTCCAATCGTCCATAACCTTGAAAAAAATGTTTTTTAGTAAATAATTTTTTTCTCTGCGAGTTTTTAATAAATCGATTTGAAATTTTAACTGGTGGCAAATATTATTCAGACACATAACCACAAATTTTTGTTTTCTATTTTGACAGAAAATTCTAATTTTACAAGCCAGAAAAAGATTTCAAATTATAATATCTCGGCTCTCATAAGATCTTGCTACCTCTATATTTTAATCACAGTTGCATTTTAATGAAAACTACCTCCTTGATTTATTTCAGAATTTTTTCCATGGAAACACCTTTAAATACCACAAAAATCGCTTTTTTCACCTTTTTCGGCTATTTTTCGTGGTTACTTTCGCTTGTAAAGACTATTTCGTAACTGCGTTCGATTTTCTATTCTCCATCGGAACAGAGATCATCATCAAGCATCATTAAGAAATAATTTAAAAAATATCACGTTTCTGATTTAAAACATATCACGTTTTCGCTTGTTTTCGTTATTTTCATGTATTTAAAACGTGATTTTTTAATCTACACTACCGCTCATTAATTTCAATACACTTCCAGATCAGTTGATTTCTCTATAAAAAATGAACGTGATACGTGTGTTTTACACAGAAATAAGTATTTCTACTTGCTGTTATGAATACTTTCAGCACTTACATGCATCGTATTTATACATTATTTATAAAAAAATTATTAAAAACTTTATTTTTCGAAGAAACTGGATTAACAGTTGGTTAGTATCTGATTCCTGGAAATAAAAAAAAATACCTGCGCAAGGTCACGAGGTGCTCGTAATCAGATATACTTGCTCAATGTTATTTTGAAATCGATTCGTCAACATATACACAATGAAAGAACTTCAGTATTCGCCTTGTATTGTGATACTGTGAAAACTTGTTAAATGCGAGTAAAGTGATCTCGCAAATGGCTCTCAAGGAGTTATCAATCGAAAAACAATCTCATAGTCGCTTTAAGAAATGCAGGGTATAGTTTGCGTGAAATTGCTCGCTTGGAGAAAGTTTCTCTTGGTGGCGTACAATATACTCTTGTGTATTGAAATTAATAAGGGATAGTGTATGTCCGGATAGATTCGCTACTTCTTATGCAACTACATAATTTTTGTTATTACTCATAATAAAAAATGCCATCAAAAACTTTTTTAATTTCAAAAACGCCATATTTCAACAGGTTTTTACAATGCCATCCCAGCAAACACAAAATTACCGATATATTAATGTTGCAATGTAAATATGTTATAACGAATGTGTTATACAATAACATTGCTGAGTGGGAAATTACAACTAATATTTACATAACGGTAACTTTGTATTTGCTGGGAATGCTTTCAGTGCATAAAGTCCTTTTTTTCAATGAATAATATGTAGTTTGGGAAATACCAAACATTTACAGTTCAAATCAAGTCCAGCTCTTAAAACAAGAGAGATTATTTATTTGCTGTCTGCAATCTCATTTTGAAATGGTTTTCCAACAATTTTAAAATTATTCTACCTGTAATGAAAATCAATATTACAAAAGAGAATTTCATTAAAAAAAAAGCACTCTTTTACAACTCAGTATTTGAATATTTGTATTTATAAGTAATAGTACTACATTAGGATATTTCTTATTACATTGAAGTAATAGAACAGTTGTATTATATAAGGACAGATTAAAAGTACAAGTAAATATAAAAATATGTATATGTGCTTTTTGCTATTTAATTTGCGACGAAGATTAATGTGAATTATTACTTATTTTTTAATCAATAACTTTTCAGAATGTAAGTATCTATTAACCTTGCGAGGTCCAACGTTTTTTCGCTGTTTCCTTCAACCAGATTATTGATATCTGATAAAGTTCTTTGGAAGAGTTTTTGCGCTCTGAAAAATCTAAAAAAATTCTGGCGTCTCTTCCAAAATTCCAGAAATTAATTTCACAATTGTTTGATCCGAGAAGTTTTTTATTTTTATTATATTATCCAAATTTGAGACAAAATAATTTTTCTGCGCGAAACAATTCGGCGCACAGTCGGGTGAATTTGAAAAATGTATATAAAATCACACAAGTAAATATAAAAAGCAATAAGATTCAGCTATGACCGTAGACTTTTCAGTTCAATTTACATTTATACATTAACGGTCTAATATCTCTCTAAATAAAAATTATGTAGTTGCATAAGAAGTAGCGAATCTATCCGGACATAGATTAAAAAATCGCGCTTTAAATACACGAAAATGACGAAAACAAGCGAAAACGTGATATGTTTTAAATCAGAAACGTGATATTTTTTTAAATTATTTGTTAATGATGCTTGATGATGATCTCTGTTCCGGTGGAGAATAGAAAATTTATCGAACGTAGTCACGAAATAGTCTTTACAAGCGAAAGTAACCACGAAAAATAGCCGAAAAAGGTGAAAAAAGCGATTTTTGGGGTATTTAAAGGTGTTTCCATGGAAAAAATTCTGAAATAAATCAAGGAGGTAGTTTTCATTAAAATGCAACTGTGATTAAAATATAGAGGTAGCAAGATCTTATGAGAGCCGAGATATTATAATTTGAAATCTTTTTTCGGCTTGTAAAATTAGAATTTTCTGTCAAAATAGAAAACAAAAATTTGTGGTTATGTGTCTGAATAACATTAACCACCAGTTAAAATTTCAAATCGAGTCTTTAAAAACTCGCAGAGAAAAAAAATTATTTACTAAAAAACATTTTTTACAAGGTTATGGACGATAAGAAGGAGCTTGAGACTTGAAAATTTGGGAAACAATTTTTTTTTAATGACAAAAGGATGAGTCAAATTTCAGACAAATCCATTGTGGGGGGATTTCGACCCCCCTTGTTCGGCTAGAGCCTTTGTGCACTTTTTGCATACGCAAGTGATCATAACGCATGATCAGTTCATTATATTACGTCGGTATGACCTCAATAGTCGTCAACTTTAGTGCTTGATATCTCACTTCGCGGGGCAGAGCGATACCTTTTTCTACCAGATTCGTTCGTTTCGTGCAAAAACGCGTCGATTGAGCCTAATATCATCAAAATCGGAGGTGATGGGAATATTCTGGATAATTACCCCTGTCGATTGCATCACAATCGGTCGCCGGGACGACTACTGTCGTTCCATGCTTTGCTAGGATTCTACTGAATCCTTGGAGGAGTCACATTGAACCTTTGAAGTATGATCGTATCGTCTCTGCGGTGCAATAGAAAGACGTGAAACAATTTGATTGAACTGAACTGAACCCACCTGTCTTACCGGCCTCGCTCCTTACGCCCGCCTTTCCCAGTATCATAACCTCAACTCTCTATGCCTTCCTAAAATTCCTTATATCATCCGCTCTTTCCTCTCTAGCTTTTCCTTCAATCTCCCTTTTTTTCCTATCCTCCTCTCCTCGCAATTATGCTCCTGACTTCCTACAAGTCTTATTTATTGTCTTAATTATTCCTCTATATGCTCGAACTCTCGCTCTCACGCATCTACGTCCGCTCACACTCACGCCCACTAACCAAGTCCTATTATTTAATTATTTTAATTTATTTAATTTATTGTTATTTAATTATAGACGATTTAATAGATACATTACATTGTTGCGTTATCATTAAAATCATCAGGATGCATTAAAACTACATACATGTTTCAAATTCGTGCACTTTTTGCATGACCTCCCTAGTAGCAATTTGTTGCAAGACTGCTGTAAATCTTGCAGCAGATCTTGACAAATTCTGCCAGCAGGATGTTATGATCTGTTTCCTCATTCTGCTCAAGTCCTCCGAAAGATTCTGTAAGGCAGATTCTTGCACGTATCTGCTACAAAAATTGCAGCATTCTGTTTAAACACTGCAGTTAGGGGAAGAATCTGCTTCAATTAAGTTCGATTTCTGCAGCAAGTATCTGCAAACAGTTCATTTGCATGTACATTGCATGAATCTTGCTGACAGACTGTCAGCTGACTGTCAGCAAGACCATATTGAGAATATTTTTGCACATCTGACTCAATTTTACTGCATTTAACTGTACGCAGATTCTCGCAGATTCTGCTTTGCAGAAACTGCTACTAGAGCAGAGAGAATGCGTATGCCGGAGTATATTCATATTTATTCATGTCACATTTCGTCGGTATAACAAATTTTCTAACCTAAATTGTTGTCCTAGTTGTCTACTTTAACGATTAATATCTCGCTTTACGGAGCAGAGCGATGTTTTTTTTCTACCATATTCTTTCGTTTTGTGCAAAAACGCGTCGATTGAGACTAAATTCATCAAAAGCGGAAATGAGGCTCCTAAATTAAATAATTGGTCTAGTTTACACCGAGCGTTTAGTCCGCCACTACCCTATATTAGTCCCAAACGTGATAGATCACGATGATGTAAACGGTTGTGAATTTGTTTGGGTCAGATAACTTTTTCGCTATCCCTCACCTATTTTAGGTGCTCTCAGACCGTCCAAAATAGCGCGTGTAAACGGAGATAGGCTAAAGTGTACCAATAAATTCTGATAGATAGCACTGTTTTATGCAGGATTTACACTGTGTCCGACGAATGATATTCGATATCTTAATTATCTGAAACCGTAGTACTTACTGCGATTCATATACGAATCGGAAATCCAAAAACTGACATGACGACTAAGGCTACCTATATTAGGACCAAAAGTAATTAATCATAGATATACAAAAAGGTTAGACTCGTGAAATTGTAAATATGACAAGTGTAAAAAGAGGGCAAGTA
>QKQZ01000399.1:0-27632 GCA_003595255.1 Solenopsis fugax | reverse complement strand
AATATACATTTATTTTTTGTTTCTTGGGAAAAAAGAAAAAACTTTATTATTTAAAAGAAAAGAAAAAGAAAAAAATGCTTGATTTGCAAATTGATTTTTCATATTGTTACTTCGCGTAGTTAGATTTTTCTCGCATAGGACTTCGGAACCATTGACTTCGGAAGATTTGACGTTTACGACGTGACGAGCGGATTCGAGAATGTAGAGCTCGCAATGCAGATTGAGTCTGCACGTGGACACGAGATAAGACGTGACGGGAAAAAAGTCGTGCGAATTAACTCGGATGATTGGCAGTAACGTCGGAGCGTTGAAATGTGCCGCGCCAGCCGATTTGTATGCGGCTCGTTTGAGTGCCGGTCCCGAAAAAAATCTGTGAGTTACGTGAATCCGTTCTATTAATAGAACGAGCGTGGCGTTAACGACTCCGCCGCGTACAACCTCTCTTCGCGTATACGTCATTTTAATTAGTATTGCGATTAATTGACATTCCGCGCGCGCGATCTTCGTCCGCCGTCATAAGTCACGTTCACTGTTATTAACCGGCGGTTGTAATGGTAGTAATACAGCAAAGTATTGTACGTGTTACGGTGCAATAGTAATTGTACGATACTGCGTACATAATGATCGTGCCGATGCACTTTTTGGAGCCTGATGTTATTTGTTCGCGATACGTCGACTGATCGAGACGAGTTAACATGTAGCTCAGCAGTTATGCTTCAATAATCGAGCACGGCAGTAAAGTTCGTGAGATAGCTGACAGTTTCTCTTGGAGAGACGTTAAGAGTCGTTCCTGTCTTAGAATGAGACTACAGCCCCGTTGCACCAACGTCGGCTGACGTTGATCTCGATTAACTGAACGTCTCCTTTAGCCAGTCAGTAACGTCGAGTAATTTATGCGCATCTTCGGAAAATTGAGTTCAAAAAAAGTGACTCCACTATGCAAGAAACATATGACGTTATAATTATAATTAAAATTAATGAGTAAAGTCTCTGAAGAAGTAAATCAAAACATAAGAAAAAATGCCGTTAGAGCCAACACTGGTTGTTCGTGTGCAATTTATATATACATTGACAATGAATTATTACAATTACAATAGACGGAAATATTGTTAGCCGGTAATTAAACATGTGTAGCCGCAGGCTAACAATATTTCCGCAACATTTACTGAAGATAATCCAAATTTCGGATCGAAACATCTATTGTATTAGGACCTTGAACAAGTTCTCGCTGTTTTCCAACAAATGGCGTTACCAGAACTGCGTGTGTGTAGTTTAAGATGGTAACGCATCTATAAGGAAGTACTATAAGCAAGCATGAAATTCAGTGCATGTCATTGCGCCGAAGTGTAAACAACTTTTTTTTCATAGTGTTAAACATGTCGAGTTTCGTGTCAAAAAAAGAGTATTTGCGGGGAATTTTACTGCACTACTTTATTAAAAAAAAATCTGCAGCTGAAGCACACAGAATTCTTGTTGAGACTTATGGCGACCATGCTCTGTCGGAAACAACATGCAGAGATTGGTTTAGACACTTCAAAAATAATGATTTTGATGATGAAGATAAAAAACGCTTTGGCGCACCGAAAAAATTTAAAGACGAAGAATTGGAGGCATTACTTCATGAAGACTCATGTCAGACGCTAGGTGAACTTGCAACTTTCAGTGACATGTTTTTTACGACTTTTTTTAAATAAAGCATTAATTTTCACGAAAAAACAGCGAGAACTTATTCAAGGTCCCAATAATTATAATAGTTGATTGTCAATATATATATTAATTGCACACAAACATCCAGTGTTGGCTCTAACGACATTTTTTTTATGTTATAATTATAACTGTTTATGCAATCTAATTTTTCTAACAATCGTCCTTTGCAGTTAAATTCGTAATTAGAAAATTTATATAACTCAACTTTCTTTTTAAATATTATGTAATTATCCGTTATAGAGAAATAAAAATGAAACTTGATTTGATTGCACAAAAGATGTTGTAAATGTTAAATTATTTTTGAAAACTTTTTTCTCTTATATTTTACGTTTGCTCCGACCTCAATGAGTGCTCGTGAATTTTTATGCTCAAGGCAATGTGTGCGTATAATGGAGAATTAAACAGATCGCCTACTATGATTTCCGGTGATCGTATTTCCGGTGTAAATGCACTTTGCGACAACACGTTAGATAACTACGGGCGAGCGACCGAGACGCTTCGTAGGCGCGACGCACTGAGGTTTCCACTCCTCTTCGCATCCTCGTTGCATCCGCTTTATTATCTATCGCTTTTATACTAATACAAATCATTAATCTTACGAAGAAAGTCATTAAGTGCATCTCTTTTGAAAATAATAATTTATCAGTCATAACAATTTTACAGTTAGTTATTTAAAATGCAAATTATAAGCCTTTTTAAAAATGTTAAATGTTTTAATTAAAAAATTTTACGATGATTTTAAACAAAACAAAATTTTTTTGTTTTAAAATAATTTAAAATTTTTAATCACGGAAAACAGCAATTAAACGCGAGTATCGGCTTCACGTCTTTCTTGGATGCACGTCATGTCTAAAAAAAAAAAAAAAAAAATTTCCAAAAAAAAAATTTCATAGAATATTCTAGTATTCAATTTATTTATTGGTACTCCAATTCACTTATTGGTTTAAAAGCTATGTAATTTTTCATTTACTGTTGTTATGTAACATCACATTTTGTAGTATTTATTTGCAAATTTGATAAGAAAGTAGCATTACCAATTAATTCAAAATTTTTACTCTAATAAAAACTTTAATAAATATTCGTGCAAAAATTCATTTAGATCTACTTATTCGTTTAAAAGTTATTTATTTGAAACTGCAGCAAAGTATAGTAATTTTCGCTACAAAAATCATTATAAATTAAATTTTTCATTGTTTTCTTCTTTGCAGCTAGTTTCAGAACCAAAATTTTTTGATTAGGAAAAAAAATAAACCTAAAAAAGCCTTAGGTTTTTAAATTTCGATAACTTTTAGCTCGTATTGCATAGCCAAAACATCCTTAAAAATGGACATTGTTATTCGGCGTGTATAATTCTCTTAAGGGATTTTAAAGACAGGATATCTCCATTCTTTGTTTTGCACACAATCTATCTCTGTTCTTTCTTCACGGCGCGTCTTAATTAGTTACTTCCAGTCTACTTTCTAAGCTCAGACACGAGCGAACGCGGCGTGTTCGAATTATAAAATCTAAACGCCGATTTCTTTTCCCAAGCAAAGAATCTTTTTACGCTCATTTCTCCTCCCCGCGCTGGCGGACGAACGAATGCACTTCATGCAAGTGCATTCGATGCATATCGCGGATTATTTTTCGTTCAGTTTCACGTTTTGTATTGCGCGTACGGTAATTCAGTAGTATAATGTAATAACTCAATGACGATGATTTACACGGGATTGCTTTCGCCACGCTCTTTCCACTTAAAAAATTAACAACTACAGCCCATCTTCTTGTAATTAAATTGAGGCGTGGCTGTTGCGCTATTTAGATCATATTTGAATATGCAAATTAAAATTCTTAATTGCTATTTCATTACCGTTAATTAACGATTTGAATACAGCTTCAGACATAATTTTTTTTACTATGTTAGAATAATCAATTAGAAAAAAATGGAATGAATCAGAAAAAAAATCTAATATTATGACATACATATATTCCGTATCGCAGTTAGATTAATACGCGCACTTTTTATAGCTTCTGATGCAATATATCTAAATATAAGTAATAAAAAAAATAAATAAAAAAGATTAAACCTAAAGTTAAATAAAATAAAATAAAAGAAATGAACATAAAAGATTAAACGTAAAAGTGAATAAAATGGAAACGCGTGGAAAAGATTTTCTTCGATACGTGCTCGAAGGATTTCAGAGATCCTATCGATCATGCATAAGCATAGACTGTGTCAGCCACGTGCTGCGCCTGTAATGGATGCACCTGATCGTACAGCTCGTGGGGAACCTTGACTCTTTCGCGCCGTCGTTGTTTACCTACAGGCCTCATAAATCATCGGTTCATTCCCTTGATCCGCTCGCGCGCATGGTCCAGAACCATGTAATTATATGCTTTTTAGAGATCTCTCACGTTTTCACTCGTTCGCGCCGCCTCGTCGTCGGCGCGGCGCGCTCGGCAAGGTGGCTCGATAAAACCTTTTTCACACCGTGGCGATTCACGGTCTCCGTACATCATCAGCGGTCTTCTTCGTTTTGCACGCGGTGGCATAAATCCTCGTGCGAACGAGGGACCTCGTCGTTCATCGTTCATCACGTGCTTTTCTTTCTAGAAGAGCGGCTCGTTGCCTAGAATGTTTCAGAACAATTTTCTTTTAAGCGTGGTTTATACCCCTCTCTTTCTTTGTTTGCCACTTCTTTTTTCTCGATCCATTGTTTACATTTCCTACGCGTGATGTAGATGCACGTTCTTTTTGCGTCCGCCTTATTTGCCGGATAATTGTTTGAAACTCTCGGGAAAAGATGCGCGTGAACATTACTTTTTTTTTTCGCGTCTTTCAATAGCGAACTGTAAGCTAAGGAATTTTAGATATCGTGTGACTGTAATCTATTGATATTAAACATTAGATCTTAGCTTTTTAATAAAACGAGTGAGACCAAGATGTGTCCCATTTTGACTCAATGAAATCGAAGGTTGATCCTTACTCTACATCGTAATTTTTTGTTCCTCACTCTACATCGTGGGGTCATTCGCGTTTTACGCTTCTATTAAAGGATACACCGTAATGAGATGGTTTTTAATTTTACTTATTGTTAGTTTCAACCTTCTAGTATACGATTAAAAAGTGAAATGGCAATAACAATTGGTGAAACTATGTAATTTTAGCACGTACTGTACCGGTGTACGCAACGTGGGAAATTTTGCTCGGACGCGAGTGACTCTACAAAATAGAGTAAGGGGTTAAGATGGGTATCAGATTAAAGGTCTCAACGAACAAGTTCCAAATATTTTTATGGTGATCCGGTTTCTGATTCCAGAGAAAATGGTTCAGGAAGGCTCCAATTTTAATTAATTTCAAAGCGGATTTTTAAATACAAAAATCTAAATAGAAAATAATTTGTCCGAGCTGTCCAATATTTTTTATATGTATATGTTTACGTCGCAAAACGACGGTCTCTTTTTTCTGTTGCACAACTTCGCAATTGTCAGGCTTTTATATATTAAAATTCGCTTTGAAATTAATTAAAATTTGGAATTTTTCTGGTTTATTTTTTCTGTAATCAGAAACAGGATCATCATAAAAAATAACATTTGTAACCTGCTCGTTGAGACCTTTAATCGTTGATACTTATCTTAACTCTTGATTTCACTTGTGCATCAAAATGAGGCACATAGTTTATTGGCATTACTCTTTTAAGCATTATGTTGATTTTTTTATTTAATTATGTTTAAAATATTAGTATATATAAAATTTCAAGATATGATAAACTAAAAAAATGAGAGACAGGCGCATTTACTATTTTCGAAAGCATTTTATGGGGCATCTGTACTGACGTCAAATTTAACGTCATGCTGATGCTCAACCTGAATTTCTCACAAAGAAAGCTCATCAGCCGTTGCGGCACAATGCTTAGTTTCGTAAAACCTCGCACCGGCGGCAGTTCATCTTTTCTTTCGCGTGCACGAAGTTGATCCAAGCCATAAAGCCATAAACGAGGCGGATCGGCGATTTGCGCAATCGCTTTTGCGGCCGGATAATCGCACGCGTCTCAGAAATTCCTGGCGACTGCATAAAGTGGGCCAGCCGTGGAAAAACCGTTGAATTTTCTCGCGGCGAGAAATTCCTCGCTCGTTTACTCGCGAATCACCCAAAATCGGTGCACTTTCACCAATCACTATAGAAATGCGTACCAAAAGAAGCGTTCAATGATGCTTTTATATTAACTTTGCACGTTGAAATTAGTATCAAATTAAACAAATTAAAACTTGAACAAAATATAATTGTAAAGCCGAAGAAGATATTCTTGCTTGAATATAAATATTTGATAAGTAAGTTTTTCTTAATCCTCTCGTTACAAATTCAAAGTTAAAATAGAAGATGCTAATTCTCTAAATTAAAATGCAGACATCTTTTAAATTCTAATCTAAAGTAAATATTCAAGTGATAAAAAAATAATATAGTTAAGGTGACGGTCCCAAATATGANTATGGGTCATTTAAGGTTAAAATTATTTTTATTAATTTGTATAAATTTAACGATTAATTATTTAAAAAAGTTTTTAATGTCAATGTAAACAGTAAATATTGTAATTTCAAAGAAAACTTATTAGATACTTAATATACCGATGTGAATTTTGTAAAAATATTAAAAGATGTTGATGTCTTAGTCCTAATTAAGGGTCGGCAGATTATTGGAACATGAAATTTCTTTAATGTAAAACTATTTTTATATTAATAATATTAAAATGTATATTGTTTTAGCTTGTATAACATTACAGTATATCAAATACAACCTACTAAGAGTATCATAATTTCGAGGAATTATAAAAAAAAATAACGTTTTGACTTTTTTCTTTAATATCAACAATGATTGAAGAAATAATTTCATATTACAATTATAAAAAAATTAAAGAATCAAAAAATATTTTTATAATTTTATTATTATGTATATATACGTCTGTAAAACATTTAATTTTGCAAACTTGACTCATAATTAAGACTGTCATCTTATATTAAAACTACTTCAATTCGCTAAGAGTGCAAACACATTAGCACGTTAACTTCATTGGAATTCAACTTTATTTCTGGCTTCTTATACCAGGATGTATAATGCGATTGTTTTACTAGAAAGAATAAATTGAATGTACTTTCCTTCTGCGAATGCAATTACACATTATTATTATGAAGCGATACCACCATAAATCTGCTAAGAAGTAGCATAAACTTTCTCAGACGCGTCCAAGTAAATTTTGATATCGAATCGCCGAACACACTTTTCACGGGTATCCGGTTCCAGCTTTATGTTTCACATCTGCGGTTTTCCTTCCGGTGCATTTTAGTGTTGCGAACGTTCTCCAGACTCGTGAACCGAACGGAAATTCTTGCGTTGCACAAAGGGAGAAGAAATGCCTCCATTTCATTAACGCAAAACGGTAAAAAAACGGTAAAAGAAAATAAACCGCCGAGTACCCGAACGTAAAATTAAATTATGCAGATCGTTTGCTCTTTCATAAGTCCGAGTTCGAGAATTCTAGAATGGTTACTACAAGCGCACTAGTTCCGTTTTACGGTTTTATTCATTTTCCTAGAGTGTCCTAGACAAATACTAAGATCTGCCAGATGCACTGAGAAAAAAGTTTGTTGAAAAAACTAAAGTATTTAGTCCGATACGTGAAACTAAATAATGAGTTGGTTTAATTAAGTCTTGGTAAAAATTTGAATGATTGACATGAATGAACTATCTTTTTTTGTGCAACTAAATAACTGTTGAATCAATCCAATGTTTAGTTGATCGTATTGGACTAAATATTTTAGTTTTTTAATACATTTTTTTCTCAGTGTAAGAAAATCATCTATTTCATTTGAAATGATATGAATCGTATGATTAATTTTCGCAATCAAGTAATGCTTGATTTATTTTTTGTAATTGAGAATAATTACGCTATTCAGATACTTTCGAGTCTTGTAATGGAAAAGAGATTGATATGTTTTTTCAAATCAAATTTGAAAAGGAGAACGGAAATATATTCTACTTAAAATAATTGGAAAAAAACTTTAAGTTATTGGTTTCAGTTGAATTAAATTCAATACAATACTAATCTGGGTTTCTTAGGATCGCGCTGGATGTATTAATTATTCAAATGCCACGCTGAGGGAAAAATTATTAAATTTTAATAAATATTTATTTGAACAGTATTAATGAAATATTTACTAAATGTAAATACATATTTATTTAATACAACAATCACTAATTTAATTTAAGTATTATTTTTTCTTATAGAATAAATATTTATGTATACCGTAAGTAAATATTTCATTAGCACTATTCGAATAAATATTTATTATAAGGAATTTTTTCTCAGTGCATATTTACATATAGTAGACATATATATATCCGTATATGTTGACATATTCTACTTAATATTCTGGCTTTTACTTTTTGGTACGTTAAACTTTAGATGTAGCATGTCTTGAATATACTTAAAGAATTATGATATAAAAATGCATGTATTAATCGTAACACGCTTTTTTTTTATACCGCATGCATAGTTTTTGTGTTCATCTGTAATCACTGGCTACGTTCAGCAAGAAAAGCAGCTTTACAACTGTTGTAAGATTTTTTAGTACGATTTAAATCTTATAAATCTTGTGACAGTTGCAAAGCTGCTTTTTTTTCTGCCGGGTGAGAACGCAGCCATTAAAAGACGTGTAAATATATTCATACGTTGCGGAATTAAAATTTCACATCGTCGTTATTTCCTTTAATTACCGGTTGATCTCTTCTCGATCGCTGTCTGCAGAGAACTCGAGAAAATCCTTCTTGACGCGGAGTCAAAGCGACCGGTCGTACAGTAAACCGGAGATCTTGGCGGGTGACGTCCTGTTCTCGGATACGATGCGCCTCAGTCTTAGCAAGAAGATGAAGGAGTCGTCATCGTCGTCATCGTCGTCATCGTCGTCGTCGCCCACGTGCGCAGTTTCGCGCGAAGACGTCGACGAGGAGAGTTCGTCGATAAGAAGAGGCGAGTCGCGGGAGATCGAAGAGGAAACGAGTGGTGATTTTAAGGAATCCGATCGCGAGATCGAGACCGGCAAGAACGTTGAGGAGATTCCCGAGAGGACTGCCGATAATGCCGAAAAGGAGGCCGAACCGCCGCCAGACGCGCGCAGCGATATTTCCGACATGAGCAACGAGCATTTCCGTACGATGAGACCTACAAGCTGGTCTCCGCCGCCAGGCAGGCAGAGGCATCGCTTCAAGATCGGCGACTCCAGCGCGGACGAGAGCCCCGCCAACTCGATCAGGGATCATCGGCGGACGATCTCCTCGACGTCGACGGCCTCGTGGAACTCGACGAGCTCCTACGGATCCTCGAAGATCGAAATCAACTCGCCCGAGAGCAACGTCTGCAAGATCACGGTGAGTCCGCGCGCGTCGCCGCTGGTGCATCGGCTGCAGATCGGGCCGGATTCCAGCGCGAAAGGCGCCAGGAGAACGTCCATCCTTATCAACGGCGATCAAAATGCAAACACGGAAGTGACGCCGGGTAACAAGGTGACTATCAGCGTCGGCGGAGAGGATAGCGTGTGCAATCCGACGGTGATCTCCGTAAACTCGGAGAATCCGCCGAAGGTCCAGAACTCCGTGGAGAATCGCACACTGGTGATACTTCAGAATTACAAATCGAACATCGTGGTCGAGTCGGCGAATGACGATTCGCGTTCCAAACAGATCGGGAAGACTAATCACGGCATCGAAAATGGCGAGACGAACCTGAAGACGAACGGCGAAGTACCAGGATCGTTCGGCGACAATACTTCCTCGTCGTGTCGTCACGTGGAACAGTCGGCGAATTTCGAGAAACAGAAGAGGCTGAACGTTGAGATCAAATCTTCTAACTCTAATAAGTCTTCAAGATTTTACACATCGGACGAAAGAACGGCGCGGCCGGAGTCCAAGACGCGGTTCAAGGACGTCGAAAGTTCCACCAAACTGCCCGGCTTGTCCAAGGAGGCTCTGATCTCTAAGCTGCTCGAAGACTCCCTTCGAAAGGCTCGCGAGAATGGCGAAATCCTGGACGAGGACAGTGGCCAGGCCATCCTGAAGATCCTGAAGCAGAGCTTGCTGAAGAGCAAGGAGTACGAGAGTTCCGAGTCCACTCTGGAAGCAAATTACTCGCGCTCGTCCAGTCTGAACTCGGATGGCGACTTCATCTCGACGAACCTCTTCCTCGAGGAGAATCCGTACGAGGTGATCAAGGAACCGATCTACGAGGAGATACCGGATGAGCCGCCGCCGTTACCCCTGAGCCCGCCACCCACGGAGGATTACATCAAGGACAGAATCTACTTCGGCGATGTCGAGTATTACAAGAAAGTCACGCCGGGCCAGTTTCTCGGTCCCTATTTATCCGAGGAGGTTTTTAAGAAGTCCAACTCGGAGGAACTGGCCGAGACCTACTTGTCCAAGAGTCCGGAAGACTTCTTCAAGAAGATGTCAACATCACCCGAGGATGAGAATAACATCTCCACCAAGTTCGAATTGTTGAGTTTCCTGATGGATTCCAAGGACCGCGCGCGTCCCGCGGAGGAGGATGAAGATGAAGACGAGGACGAGGAGGATGACGCCGAGGGAGATCTGGAGGCTCTCTACGAGCAGAAGGAGACCAGCCTGGGCGATCTCAGCTCCAAGAGTTCGCAGATCTCCAACGTGTCCGACAGCAGCGAAGAGTGCAACATTATCCTGACTAGCTCACCGGAAGCATTGAAGGTGAGTTCGAAACTACTGATCAACGAGCAAAATTCGTTTTTTTTAAATTATATATTGTTTTATCTAAATAATTTTATGATAATATAGCTGTTGAGAACAAAACAATTTAGGATATAAAAACATCATATTTATATTTTTATTAATAAATCTTTCTTAGAAACAAGAGTTCATCAAATAATTCAATCTAATAAAAAGCTTCTCTTTTAATTTGGATCAATACGCAAATAAAAAATCAAAATTGAAAAATATAGAAGGAATGTACACTGAGAGAAAAAATTACTACATTTTAAGAAATATTTGTTTGAATATTTGCAAAGAAATAATTTGTTAAATGTAAATAAATATTTGTTTAGTACAAGAAACACTAATTTAATTTAACTATCATTTTTTTTATTGAATAAATATTTATGTACATAAGTAAATATTTTATTGCAAGTATTCAAATAAATTTTTTTCTCAGTGTATAACTCACATTACACTGAGGAGAAAAAATTGTGGTGGCAACTATAAGGGGACAACCATATAAATTTTGTTAATAGAATGTATAGTTAAGTGAACTATATTATAGTTATTGCAACTAAGTTAATGGTTAAGAGAACTAATAAAAAATAGTTATAATATACTATATATTATAATATAGTAGTTACAACTATTTTTAACTGTAATATAATTCACTTAACTATATATTATAATTCTATTAACAAAATTTGTATGGTTGTCCCCTTATAATTGCCACCACTACAATTTTTCTCTCAGTGTATAATGACTGATAAAGTTACTTGTAAAAGTTTTCAAATCAATTATACTTTTAGAGCTATTTTTACTATTGTGCTACTATTTTCAGTCTATGCACTCTGTTCCTCTCTTGTTATCACTTAAAAAAATTTTTCTGTTAGGATAAATGATAAGTTGGAGATTGAAGCTAAGAGTACAGTACTTCATATTCGTTATTGTTCATTAACTTAGATAATTTCAAAAGATAATACTTTTATGTAAGCTGAAGATGGAGATAATATGTACGTTCTAATAATCTAGATCAAGCTGAAGCCATTTCTTCATCTACACAGAAAAAAAATTAATATCAAATCAACAATTCATTGTTTCATATATAAGCAAGAATATAAAATCTTCTTAGAAGAATTTTTAATCTTAAACAGACATAATTTGCTTGAGAAATGGAGAAAATTTTTCTCTTCACGTAAGCAAATTATGTCTGATTAAAATATCAAATTCTTCCAAGAAGATTTTATATTCTTGCTTATATATGAAACAATGAATTATTAATTTGATATCATTTTTTCCGTGTAGGTAATTTTATAGATATCGGCAAACACTGCTAATCAATGTCTCTTATCGTTTTTTGCAGTCGAGAACGGTCGACATAGAGAGAACCGATAGCGGGGTTGGATCTGAGAGCAGCCAAGCCAGTAGCACTCGTTGTGTCGCGAGACGCTGGAGGACGGGCAACGTCTCCTCCGGACCGGGAAGCCTCCTCGGCGGAATGCCGCAGGTGATTTCCGGAGCCACGAAGCTGTGCGAGGACTGCGAGCAACGACTGGACCCTCTGATAACAGACAGGTGAGCCCGGACAGACTTGAAATATCGGCAATCGAGACCGTTACAGTTTCGATCGTTCGGTGCTATAGATACGGGGAAATGTCTCTTGGTATCTTGATGGACACATCGTTCTCACATTTTAGTCTCGCGTCTTTATAGCTTCACGTCTCGTTTGAGTCGCCGGACGCGCAAATTGAATGTGAACGTACTGCGAGAGCTCCGTGAAACTCGTTCTTAATGCGTCCCGGCATCCTAAATCGTACGCTGTTATCAGCCGGATTCGCAGATGATAGCGCTCGATGATCCGGAGAGAGAAGAAGACATAACGGTCCGAAGTCCTAGAGCGTATCTTCCGCGGCCGCGCGGCCGAGTTTCGACCGTGAGAGATTCGGTTTGCCGCGAGTTCCGCGCGGGATTCGCTCGATTCGCCTCTGAACTATAAATCCGAGAAACAAAGTGCCGTTCTGCGTTCCGGTCTCCCAGGAGTAATCCCGCGAATCGAGGAACGAATGCCGTTTCGTTACGGTCGCGAACTTTTCGCAAGACGTGATCCACCTGCGCGTCCGTCGTCGCAGCGATCCGCACCGATCCATCTCCTGTCCAGCGTGAGAAATCAATCGGGGAAAATCGTCTCCTCTTGAATGATCAGCGCATCGATTTCCAGAAACGCTGAGGGAGTCTCCGTGATTAATTAACTAAGCTTCTTTCGCCGTATCTACATCCAGTTTTCATCAAATAGAGAGCAAGGCTATTGAACGCGTTTAGAATTCGTTGACCCGAGAATTCGCTCGATTAGATTACGCGACAAACGCTGCGCGCGGGAGACAGTGGGCCACTTTCTCCCGCCATCGATCTTATTTGCCCGAGAGCGAAAGTGTCGTTATCGAAGAACGCGGTTGACGCTTGATGAATGGATAATGCATTATGCGTCTGGCAGGTTGCGACAGTCACTTTCATCCGCGATCGTAGATTATACATACAAATTCGTACAGCATAGCCGAGTATTCGATCGCCTTCGCTTTCATCTGACTTTAACAAAATCTCTTTCAATAGCAACTTCCTTATATGTAACGCTCGTGTGTCGCGACTTCGCACAAATATTTTTATTCGNTTTTTTTTTTTTTCTTTTCAGCGGTGTGGTTTATGCGCCTTTCGTGTGCAGGAAGTGCTCGAAGAAGCGCGCGGAACGGAAAGAGATTATCACGGAAATCGTGGAAACCGAGCAGAAGTACGGCAGAGATCTTCAGATCATACTCGAGGAGTTCCACCGGCCGATGCTGAGAGCGGGCCTTCTCACGTCGGAACAACTGTCGGCGATCTTTCTGAACGTCGAGGAGCTGCTCGAACACAATGTCGTTTTAGCCGAGAAACTGAAGGACAGCGTGGAACTCGCCCAGGTAAAGAAATCTTGAACGGGGAACAAGTGTTTTGATTCTATTCACTCTACGCTAGGTATTTCTAATTAGTCTTTATTTAAGACCATCTTAAGGACTGCCTTAAGATGTCATAAACCAATCATAGACCAGTGTTCATAGTCAATATAAGAATTAACTTTAAGGCATCATTTATGACAAAAAATTTTTTTTCTGATTTTTTTGAAAATTTTACATTGTAACTCTTTAAATCTAAGGCCGGTATTCATAGTCGATTCTTATTTCAAGATCGTCTTAAGTAATGTGTTAAGATACCAATACGGCTCTCTGATTGGTTGATGACATCTTAAGATAGTACTTAAGATGATCTCAAATATAAGAATCGACTATGAATACGGCCCTTTGACTATCAATACCGATCATACAGCTATGTTGGCTCCTGGCGCCTCAGCCGAGAACTCCGCGTTGACGGTAGCGACATTCTGTCGCGGACAAAATTAGGACTAATAGAACAATGAAAAGCGCCGTGTTGACGACAAAATTTTGTCCGACATGCTNATGCCATTTCGTTATTAAATGCTTAATTGTGAAAATGTGACTTGTCTCGTATTTATGAAGTTCGTAAAAATGGGTCACGACTAAAGACATCTTTGAATTTTGTACGTAAAAACATATTTCTCCCTCTTTTCAGTAGCTGTCAAACCGCATGTTTTCCTGTCTGAATAGGCTTGACTTTACGAGCCTTTCACGACTATTTACTGACTGTTAGGCGGAAAAAGAATAGTCGAGACCCATTTTTACAAGTATTTTAAAGCCATCTGATTAGTCTGTTTTATCCAAATTGGCTTTATTTACAAATGGGACATCGGACAAAATTACGTGTCATTTCACGAAATTTCACGCTTCTGACGTCACGACTTCAATATGGCCGCGGCGAGTAGACAGGAGCCTTAACACTGAAAGGACCGGATTTGATGACCTTGGTAGACAATTAAATAAAAATTCAACTATAATATAAAATTGAAAATTTTTTTTTACCAAAATTAAAATCATGAGAAATAGTGGAAAGCCACAAAAGGATATCAAGTAGAAGTAAATTGGTTATCTTGGTCCTTCTAGTGTTAAAACATTACTTCAGGTCTTGAAAGAATAGATTATGAATATTGGTTTACGAGCGTGTTCGAAAGTTTACGTTGTGATACCTGATTTTTTCGATCGCGTAGGTATCCGGGGACGAAGATCTCCTGACGGTGGATGTGGGCAAGATCTTCCTCGAGTCGGAAAGGATGCTCCACGCTTTCGAGAGCTACTGCACGCGTCAAGGCGGCGCCAGTCTGTTACTACAAAATTTGGAGAAGGAGAAGGAACTTCTTCGTATCTTCCTCAGGGTTTCCCAAATGGAGAACACGGTTTTGCGAAGGATGAACCTGAACTCCTTTTTAATGGTAACGTTTACTTAATTCCTTGTTTACGCAATTCTTTACCCAAGGATGAAATTATTTTACGCATCATTATTTTTCAGGTTCCTGTTCAAAGAGTTACGAAGTACCCTCTGCTTCTGGCACGTTTGCTTAAAGCAACACCCTCTGTTCGACCTGACATCCAAGAGACGAAAAAGAGACTTAAACAAGCTCAAACGAACATCGAGCTACATTTGGAACACATGAATGCTGTGAGTATATATTGTGCTGTACGAATATAATACAAAATTGAAAATAAATGTGCGCTTAATTAATAGGAGGCAAAGGATGTTACGTCAACGAAATTATGGAGGAGAATATCGATTATCCAGAATGGCAGACGGTCCATCGGTGAGCAGGATATGGTGAATATCAAGCTGAGAAAGGTGTGTTATTTGATTAAATTCATTTTATATTTAATTTTAAAGTTCTTAATTGTTTAAATCTTTAATTTTCTATTTAAATCTTAATTATTTAATTTCTTACGTTATTGATATTAATAAAATTTTTATTAGATGGCCGTCGAGATCTTGGAATGGGCGCACGAAGAAGCTAGGTTTGTTCTTGAAGGACGTCTTCTGGTGGCGCAGCCGACTGACAATAATTGGAGACGCGGTCGAACTGTCAAACTCGCCCCTGTTACTGCCATGCTTGTCACAAACGGCAAGGTAAATATATATCTTTAAATATGTTTCGCGAAACAATTTTTGTGCACAACTGTAAATGATATTTTTATTTTCAGTCGAATGCCGAGTATCCCGAATTTAACGACGACTCGCTCTTTCCAAAGCACATAGGTATCAAGGAAGCTACCCTACTTCTGGTCAAAGAGAAACTCGGGCGATATTCTTTACTACGAGTGAGTCACTTCATAATTTTATAATTTTTTTTATAATTACATCGTAAAGATATCAATCTTTATATTGCTTCATAATAATGCCAATTTTTTCTTTTAAATCATCGATATCCAGTGTTACGTTTAATTTAAAATTATCTATATGCATTATAATAATCTAGATAAAGACAAGATAAAATTATTTCTTTATCTAGATGATTATATTATTTTATATCTATACGTAACAGTAAACACTATATCATTTCAGGAGCCACTGTACCTCGATAAATGCATAGTATGTTGTGAAACGGATCTCGAAGATTATTTCGAAATACAGGAATTGTCTTCTAAAGAGACGTTTATATTTAAGGTAAGACATTAGCTTAATTTCTTTTTAAGTGCAAAAATGATGAGATGACGGGTTTTAATTGTGGAGAAAATTATTGGCATTAGTAAGAATAAATGGTAAACTGATTTGTTACAGGCAGAGGATGGTGCAAGAACGAAAAGATGGTGCAGAACGTTACAAGCTCATGCACAGTCCCTTGGTGCTTGGCGTAAACGTCGAGGGGCCCTTCCTAATATCATGATCTGCGGTGTAGCGAGGAACTAACAAATGCTTAGATGTAATAGGCGCACATGTAACGCGATGTTATCGCACCCACTTAACGCATTCTTAAGCGACACTGAAATTTTTCAGTGCGAAAAAGTTTAAGCGATAAATTCACGTACATGATCTCCAGATGAATTAGTAATGATTTATTGCGGAGAGAAAACGCTAGACCAAAGGATATCCTCGGCTCGTTGACACGCGGTCGTCGACGAGCGACACGAAAGTCTAGTTCTTACCGAACTCAAGGTATGACCTTCTGTGTTCGGTTATTACAGTACGTTGCAGAAACTTGAGTTTCCTACGACCACTGTAAAATAAAATGCTACGTGGCCTCGAGAGAGTCGCGCATAATTCCTAATGAATAATTTTAAGTACACATATAATATATATGTCTACATATATATAGGACTATTTAATATTAATGATTAAATCCTTCAAAAAAAGACGACGAGTAGCTGTGATATTGACCGGTGTATTGGGTATCGTTATATCTTCTCGCAGATTGTTTACGGATTAAAATACTTTATCCTTCACATTTTTCATCTGCGATTCTTTTTACCAGTATCGCTCCTTGCGGAAATGATATTAACATGGTCGATTTTATTAGATTCGAGGTCATAGGGTTCGCAGATTAATAGTATCGAAGAATTCGCATGAATCAGCAGCGTCAAGGATACAGGGTGCCGTATACGTCTTGTATAACTGGTATGAATCAAGAACTTGTAAAATTAGGAATACACTTGTTTCCATTCCTCCATTATTTTCTCCCTCCAAGTAATTAACAGTATTTTTACTACGTCTAACAAAAACAAAATGCAAATGAATTGTGTACATTGTATTATATTTTTAATTAAGAATTAAGCCATACTCTGTGTATGTATATAAATGTATATTTACAGATTTCCTCACACAGTTCTAACCAAAATTCATTGTAACGAATTAATCTGCTGCATTGCAACCTGCGATTTAATAAAACTGAAATTCGATGAATGTCCTCGAGTATAAATCGCCCCGATTAGATACTCATACTACTCGTTTCTTCCAGTGTTTCTGTCTCTGTATAGTCTTCTACTACAACCTGTTTCGTATTTGATAGCGGTAGCAAGCGTCGAGATGTGCGATAATTGAACAATTTGAGCTCCGGATGTTTCTCCAGCAGATATTTGTAAGCGGTTGCCAATCTATCGATTTCTTCTACGGTAAGTTGCGTCGGCCTGAGCGTCGGATCCAAGTCAGCCAATTTGTACATCATCAAACCTAAATCTTTGCAGCATTCCTTTGGGAATAGAGTTCTGTAAGAAAATAATCAACATAAAATTTATTTCTAAAAACTAATTTCGTTTATTATAATAGAGGTAAATCAAAAGATAAACAAACTTACTCGATACATCGTATGCTGTATTTCTGTCTGAAACTGAACACGTGCCTCGTCACTTTTTCGAAGAATTTAAAATCGTGTTGCGTGCGCGGTTTAACTAACGGCGCAAACGACACCACTCCTACGTCGACATCCGGTTTTGGAACAAAAGCTTTGCCTATAAATGACGAATTGGAGTATGAAGATTTCGTAAAATAAATTTAATAAAGTAAATACATGAAAGCTCAATTACCAGGTATAATAAAACGGAGCTTTGGAAATGTCCAGGCTTGTGCCATTACTGACAGCCTGCATCGTTGCTCCCCAGACGGTTGAGCCACCAAACGTTCCGCTACCTCTTTTTGAAACGTTAACGTCATTTTTGTTCTGCCGAACGCCCAGGGCCCGCGTTGCTCGGCCATCGCATGTAGCCATTTAATTATGAGATGTGTCGACAAACTAAACGGTAAATTGCCTATGAGAAAGATATCTGGAGGTTTATCGTGCCAATTTCTCTTTTTCTCCACTGGGAATAAACTCTCTATGTTCGTTTTCAGGATATTTTCATATATTATATCCATCTTTCCATTAATCGCGCTGAATGAGTCCGCCAGCATATCTAGAGTGGGTTTAAATCTTTCATCCATTTCCACGACTACTAAACGTTCAGGGACCTTTCTCAGGATAGATTGCGTCAGTCCACCTGGTCCAGGACCAATTTCTAGTACTTGACTTCCAGCGAGTTTTCCAGCCTTCTTTACAATTCTGTCAGTTAAATTCTTGTCCATGAGGAAATTTTGAGACAAACGTTTTATAGCATTCAAACGATATATTTTCAATATGTCTCGTATGGTTGGAAGTGGTGGCAATCGTGGAGCAGACATTTTCCAAAAATCTTTAATCCTTAATTAATTAGAACAGAAATTTGTGCTCCTTTTTTTTCTATTGCAAACACACTTTTATGAAACAGATGATTTACAAAGTACAATCTCCAGAAAGGAAAAAATATTAATTTACACAAGTTTTCTATTCTATTATATAAGCAAAAAATATAAACTTTTTAAAATAAGTCGTAAACTTCTTTATTCACATTTCTAAACAAACTTTTCAAGCAGCTTTCTCAACTGTCTTTTCTGGTATTTCAAAATCATCTAAAAATTTTTCTTGTTTAACCGAGTATATTGTATAAGCGTAAATCCCGAGCGCTATAAGACCCAAAGGGATAGCAGTACGATTATTAGATTTACGATATCCCTGTACTTTCTTTGCTCTCTGCAAGTTTTGTTCTTCCATGCGTTTCATATAAACTATATCTGTAGACTTGAGCTTTTCCACGTCTCTTAATAAATCAACTTTTGGCATAGTCTCACTTTGCTCAACTCGATTATCTGCAGACAAAAGGATTAAATTTTACTTATGCTGAAAGGTACTATGTAAAATATTCAACTTGAATCATTCACCAGGTCCCATTTCTCACACACCAGCGTCCTCAATTAATTAGAACGGCTATTTGTTCCTTTTCTTCTTATCAGTTCCAGCCTTAAAGATCTGCTAAACACAAAAAGAAATCCTTTTTTTAAAAGATTGCCTATCTATTTATACAAATATCGTAAGCAGTAAACTTGGACAACTTAGATATAGTGGCCTATCTATTCTATAATTGTTTTATGTAACGAATAAATGATAAAAATAATGAAACAAAAAAGCGCGCTAACATACTCATAAGCGCGTTTTAAATATAGACCAGGTTATCTCCAGACAGCACGCACATACATTAAAATTTTAATTTAATAAAATAAAGAAATGTCTGCTACAAAATTATGAATACAAATTGAATGACATTGTTAATTAATAAATAAAAAAAATTACAGAAAAATAACTAAATTTTACTCGAACAGTATTATTTAAGATTTTGAGGTTAAGTTAAATTTATTATAATAGTCGATTATTTATCTTGTGCACATGACGATTAAATATTATTTAAGAGACGCTTTACATGTTTGACAATGTTATTAAAATTCACAAGTTACACATACGATTGAAAAAATGTTGTAACACGACTTATATCCTCCACATTGCAAAATTATACGTAACCTAACACACCTCCACACCTGACCATCTAGTGCGCTGCTGCCATCACAGCGACGATTATGCGCAATGCACGAAAATAGCTTCGAGTATCTCTGATGGTATTATCTCGCTTTAATATAAAAATTTGATTTTATCGTGATATTTTTGATATATTTTTGTTTTAAAATATGTAAAGTATTCAGAAATCTCAATGAAACATGTATATACAACATCTTAATATTTATCTTCAGTGACCATCATTATTATAATTGTCGATCATTTATAATTACCAATAAAAAATTAAAATTTATAAAAATCGATAAAGTTATTAGAAAAGATCAAATAAAAAAATGGCACTTATTAAACTTTCAAGAAGGGAATTTTAAATCAAAGGGTTTAAGCTGCCAAAATTTAAACTTTTAAATTGCCAAAATATCAGGAGAATATGAGGTAAAAAGTGACGTAAGTAAAAAAGCCCGAAAAATGTTATTTCAAAAGCACTATATAATAACCTTTACTTCTTACAATTCTTTCACCCACTCTTTCACAGGATAAATATACCGTCTATTAATTAACTTTTTTAATTACTCTGTTGGCAGATGGTATGTTTGACAAGGATTAAATAATCTTAGACTGAATATTATTTTAAATATATCTTTCACATTTGATTAGCATATAAAAGCTTTCTACTGTTTTATTATAGATAAAATCGCGCTTAAATGTAGAAATGTACAATTTAATTTATTAAGTAAATGATAAAGCGTGTATTATAGCTAGAATAAATGTATTATAGCTAGAATAAATATTACGCAGGAGAGAAGAAGTGAAATTATAAATTAAAGAATTAAAAATAAAATACTTAATTACAAAATCGTAAATTTTCTATTAAAAAACTGAGACAAAATTTAACACTCTTTACAAACTCCAGTAGTAAAAAATTAAATCGCCGTAAAAATTCGATAGAATTGGATAAGAAATATCTATGTAATCATATCGTGTTTTTGGTTCATAAATATCAGCTTTGTTATCATTTTTTATGTTATTCAGCATATAATTTAGTAATCATCTTTAATCAATGTTTAAACTGACTGTATTTTGTCAAAATTGATATTATCATGTTTTCAGTATTTATGTATGATGTATTATGTAATACTTTAATTCGAGATATTTTGTTTTTTATATGTATATAAATTTTTTGTTACTTTTTTAGATATACATACATATGCTGAGGGAAAAACTTTACTAAATTTTAATAAATATTTATTCGAAGTACTAATAAAATAATTACTAAATGTAAATATATGTTTATTTAGTACGAGAAACACTAATTTAATTTAAGTATCATTTTTTTATAGAGTAAATATTTATGTACCGTAAGTAAATGTTTATTAAAATTTAGAAATTTTTTCTTTCAGTGTAGATACTGTACACAGTATCTATATATACATATACCAAATCGTAATTTTCAGATTGGATCAGATAACTCGACAAATTGTATAGAAAAACATACGCGTTCAAATTAGTAATTAATTGTTTAAGTAAGATTTCTTAAGAAACGATAAAAATAGATAATTTTTCTATCGTAGCCCAAATGTGATTTCGATTAAAACAATAACTTTATTATAAAATTAGACATAACATCAGTAAAGTGTGAATCTGTTTCTATCATTTTCTATCAATTTTTTTAAACAGGACATCTCTTCAATATTTTCCAATACTTACGCAATTTATTAAATACATACATTAGGAATGATTATATCAATAAAGATAGAGAGATTCTTAATAAGAAATTTACAAAAGAATGATTCACATTATTTATTTAATAAGATATCGATATAAGACATTGTACTTTTTACGGAAGTGTCCATAAGTGTCATGTAAGTAATAGAAAAAATGTGTCCACTTCCGTAAGCTGAATGATATGAAATCTATTTCCTTGTAATACAATAGGGTATTGTAGACAGTAATCTATATTCACTGTCAGCGGCTATATCTGAAAGACTCGTCTCGTCGACGTTGTCATTGTCGTCGATCGATCGACTGCTCCTTTTCGAGAGGAGCCTGACAGCCGTGATGCGCGTGGTGCTCTCACGTACTCACTCGGTACGTTAATAATGACGTGCACGCGTGGAATTCGATAGATTGCGAGCGATCCGCCACTGAAATTTGACGTACAATCGGTAGCCGGCTCGCGAGTGGATTAGGCGGCTCGGATAAATTTTCAATTGGATCGCTAAACTCTCTCGCGCAGTAATCGACGTTGCACGTTGCGCGCGCGCTGGCATATTTCATAACAACGGATTAAACATATTTCATGGAAGAGCAGCATATACCTGTATCAAATTCCACGCATCGAGATGTAACGCGAGGAAAAATAATTTGAAGCGAAGACTTTCGGTGATTTGAAAATATCGATTAAAATTCAATCTTTTAAATGTTCGTAGAAGAATAATCGTTATTTACCTCATAATTATAGAGGACAAAATAGTAATATTGGCATTTATTTAAATTTTATTCAGCAACTTTGTAAATAATAATGATCAATATTTTATATTGAAACTTGAACGATTATATTTGATAAAGTGTTGTTTAATAGATTCAAAATTATGAAATATTTAAGTGATTATAAAAATATGATAACAGTGTATAATGGAAGAGAAAACAGGGTAATGTGACTACCCCAAAAATAAATTTAAAAGATTTTTTTAAATACTCAATATTTTGTTACAAAATAATATTTATAATATTTATAAACGCGTATGTTTTTTCGAGTTATCTGATCCAATCTGAAAATTACGATTTGGTATATGTATATATACTATGTACAGTATCTATACTGAGAGAGAAAATTTCTAAATTTTAATAAACATTTACTTACGGTACATAAATATTTACTCTATAAGAAAAAATGATACTTAAATTAAATTAGTGTTTCTCGTACTAAATAAATATATATTTACATTTAGTAATTATTTTATTAGTACTTCGAATAAATATTTATTAAAATTTAGTAAAGTTTTTCCCTCAGCATATGTATGTATATCTAAAAAATGTAAAAATAATTTATATACTCAAGTTATATGCTCAAATTTAAAAACAATGAGGAAGTATGTATGTATATATGGAAAGAACAATTTTGCTGAAATACAGATCTGAAAATAATTATGTTGAACCATTTAAAAAATTGTATTGGATATTTAACTTGATTGCTAGAATGTCAAAACTATTTGCAGCAACATTATCATGCTGGGGCGTCCTACATAATTATTTTAATGATCAAACAAAATTATTTTCTGATCTGTATCTAGCTCAATTTTTAAATGCTGCGGTAAAGTTGTTCTTTCCTTGTAATTAAATGTTAAAATGTAGTAAACCTTGAAAAAGTTTTAAAATGCTGAAAAACAAAAATGTTTATAATAATTGTGTATTGGCATATTAGTGCCATAACGGCGGTCTATTAAACAAATGATTCCATAAGCAATCGTTAGAATTTGTCATCCAATACAGAGCTTATTTCTTATTATGTAAGCGACCAATCGTTTTAAAATAAAATTTTAAAATAAATCATAAACAATGTTGATTAAGTTTTCTTTTATTATAATGAGATAAAATAAATTTAAAGATAAAAAATTGTGCGAGAGGTATGTGTATAGCTCAGATAAAATATAATTATATCTTCTCATAAAAAAGCCATGTAAACGAAATTTTTTTTTATTGACGGTTTTCTGCGATATTGATTGGTTCATTCGTTTGGCTTACTTCGTATTGCGAGAGAAGCTGCCTTCGAGTTGATTGAATTTTGACAGCTGTAACAAAAAGTAATGTATCGTGGATTCTTTTTAATAGTAAATTTGTAATTTGTAATTTGTAAATTATGTAATAGCAAAAGCTCGAATTTTTGCAATGGTCGAATTATTGCAATGCTTCAATTTTTGCAATTCAATGGTAGAATATAAAATAATTAGTAATGGTCAAGTAAATATATAACTTAAGTAAATAGGGTAAAGTCGCCTATTATGAGATAGGTTCCTAATATGAGGTAGAGAGGTTTCTGCTACATTAATAAATGTATGTGGTTGGTACCATCATAAACTTATTACTCTTGGGGTGAAATCTATTAGTAGAAAATTCATTATATTAAGTCATGCGTGCAATCGTTGAAAAAAATTTTTTTTGAAATTGGATATTGTTAACATTTATTGAGATGAGTTTTTAAACCTTGTTTATTATAAAATAAACAAATATTTGATGATAAATTCTACATGCAGTGATAGAGTATAGTCGTATTAATAGAAAAATATGTGATGATTTGCTTAATTATAAATATTAGATTTGGTGATCGTGAAGCCGCAAAGCGTGGAACTCATAATATGAGACACTCAAAAATCCCTATTTATTATTGCATATTCTGACTTCGAGAACTTACCAAAATGCTATAATAAAGTTTTTCATTGAGGACTTTCGAATTATGAGGAATTGAAAGTTATGATCTTCAGCATTAGCAATGAGACTTTAAAATGTCTCGAAGAGAATAGATTTTAAAGAAAAATGTTACGTACAAAAGTTTTTGAGTATCGAAAGAGCTATTTGATTGGTCAACTAGATTTTGAGTCTGGAGCCTAATTTGAACCTAGTAAGGTCCAAGTCATGATAAGATCCATTTCATATAAAAAAACCTTTGTATCTCATATTAGGAACTCTTTTTTTGAATTAGCAAAATCGGCAATTTTTTATAAAAAAATTTCTTATACAACAAAGTATAACTATTATCGATTGTTAACTTTTGGCGATGAAACTTAAAATATAATATATTTACTATAATTTGGATATAAAAATAGGAGTTAATGGTACAAATTAAATAAATTATAAGCTTTTAAAAAAAGGTATCTCATAATAGGCAACTTTACTCTACTACTTGTGTTGGAATAAGATTTTTCAATGAGAATACAAATATAGTGTCATTTGAGTTTTATAAAGAAATTAAAGATACTACCACTTGTGTGTATGGGTTATTCAACCCAACAAATAAATAATACCTAAAAATTATGTAATTTAATTCAATCTAAATGATATGAATTCCCCCCCCCAAAACGTACAAAATATTTAAAAATTGCTCCAATTATAAAGAGAATATGTTGCTCTTAGAAATAACTGCTGTACTATTTTTTCCTCTCCTCCTATATTAAAAAGTTGATGAGGACGCGAGAAGTTGGTCTTCACGGCGAGATATATCGAGAGTATTGCAAGCATTGTTGCCTCCTTTCCGCGATGCCGATTGGCGGCGAGGTCGAGAAAGTCGATTGAGATCTCGGCACGAGTTTCGCGAGACAAGAAAGATGTTGTGACAGCTCGCGTTTTGAAGTGCGTTTTGGAGTTGTGGTGGCATTAATTAGGTGTAGAGCTCTTTGTTTATAAAATTTCTGAAATATAGCTAAAATCGTACTTATTAATACTTCATACTTGGGACATTTTTTTCATTTATAGTAGAGGAGAAGAGGCTACTGTATTATGACTACAGTAGACATTATGGCTACCCANTAACTACCAAATGTATAGTGAAATAGTAGAGGAGAAGAGGGTATTATGGCTATTGTAGACATTATGGCTATCCCCATTATCTCCGTTATTAGGTGACGAATTCTAACAATTGTTTATGGAATTCTTCAATTAGTAGCCCGCCGTTTTTTAATGGCGCTAATATGCCAATACACAATAGCTAACAATTGTTATAAGACATGTTTACTTTTGAGCACTTCTAAACTTTTTCAAGGTACATTTTAGCATTTAATTACACATACTTCCTCATTGTTTTTAAATTTGAGCGTATTATCACACGAATGTATGTACACTCGAGTGTTTTTTTTATTTAATTTTTTATTCANTAACACACTTTTTCAAAGTTAAACACTAACATTTTATTAATATGATTTTTCAAACAAAATTTTCATATCAAAATATTTCTTCGATAAATCGATTGTTACTCTAAAGGGCGATGTTCAAAAACATTAGAGATATTATTTTATGTTTGTTATTTAATGTTAAACAGGAATAAAATAATATTTCTTGTGAAATTTCTGAAGTCTTTGAACGCATGAAAATTTTAAATCAGGAAAATTTTAAACGATGGAAAATTAAAAATATATAATTTTTTAACAAATACTGTGTTTTTCTAAACTAAACTGATTTTTTAAAAATTATTTTTAGACTAGCCATATTACCACCACTTTTTCTTTTACCGATTATGCAGTGCGTCACATTTTTGTAAATCACGCCCTAAGTAATAAATATTTCGTTACTTTGAGTTTAGAATCTGTTAAATAACATTTTGACGGATAGAATCGTCCCAGTTTTAATATAAAATATAGATTATTAACAAAATTATTTAATAAAATAAAAATGGGGGTCATATTACCCTCTTTTCCTCTATATTTATAAAATTTTTTTAAAAACAAAACAAACAAATATTTTCTAAAAATGTTAAAGCAAGACTTTCGAGCGAAATTTTGTAAATTTTAGCCCTGCGTCCAATTGGGACAGATGCTTGAGCAAGACATTCGAGTGAAATTTGTAAATATTAGCCCTATGTCGAATGGGGACTGGTGCTTAAGCAAGGTTTTCGAGTGAAATACAAATTTTTGTTTAATACGTATTAAGTAGAGAATAAATTTACATTTATCTCGTTGTACTTAGACCTCTAGCAAGCCTTTGTAAAGAAGCCCAAGTGACAACTGGTCAGACGAATAAAATAAACAAATTTCAAACAAAAACCTTGCAGAAGCCCGAGTATCAACTGGCCAGACGAATAAAATTTACAAATTTCACACGAAAACCTTGCCGAAGCCCGAGTGTCAACTGGCCAGACGAATAAAATTTACAAATTTCACAGGAAAACCTTGCTCGAACGCCAGTCCCGATTCAACACACGAGTAAAATATACAAATTTCAAACGAAAACCTTATAGAAGATCAAGTGACAACTGGCCAGACAAATAAAATTTTCAAATTTCACAGGAAAACCTTGCTCGAGTGCCAGTCCCGATTCAACACACGAGTATAATTTTCAAATTTCACAGGAAAACCTTGCTCGAGCGCCAGTCCCGATTCAACACACGATTATAATTTTCAAATTTCATAGGAAAACCTTGCTCGAGCGCCAGTCCCGATTCAACACACGAATAAAATATACAAATTTCAAATGAAAACCTTACAGAAGACCAAGTGACAACTGACCAGACGAATAAAATATACAAATTTATCACGATAATCTTGCTTAATTCTTTAAGTAGTACCATTTGGTGTTGCTAGACTAGTAAGTACAACAAGATAAATGTAAATTTATCCTATGCTTAATACATATTAAGCAAAAATTCGAGTATTGCATAAAATAGGAGCATTGCAAAATTCGACAATTTCAAATTTTTTTAATTACAAAAGCTTGACACAACATTGAATTTTGGCTATTCAATAGTTGGCAATTTTATATCCGGGGGGTTTGACGTAGCAAACGATGTTTGGAGCGAACGAGAAGCCCTGCTATTTATTCTTTTAATGTTTTGATTTGCTAATTCTAGCGATGCCGTTTGTTCACGTGCTAATATCTGTTGAGGAGAAGTAACGCAAAAAGTAACGCGTTACTTTGACTCGTTACGTAACGAGTAAAGTAACAAATTAGTAGTATTTTTCAATGAGTAATGCATAATGATAACGAGTTAACTGTCAAAAGTAAATATTCCAACCCTGGCCCCACCATTACTATTATGAAAAATTGTAATATTAATACCAAATTAAAACAGTATTATAAAAAAGTAACGAATAACGGCGTTATTTACTGTAACTCGTTACTTTTCATCCCTGAGGATATCTGATATAAAATTTATAAAAAATGAAATTATCTTTTTAATAATTATTA
>QKQZ01000397.1:0-30894 GCA_003595255.1 Solenopsis fugax | reverse complement strand
AGATTTAAACCGTGGTTTAAATCGTGGTTTAAACCATTTGGTTTAAACCATGCCAACCCTGTCAAATTCTTCCAAGAAGATTTTATATTTTTGCTTATATATGAAACAATGAATTGTTGATTTTGATACTAATATTTTCTGTGTAATATTCATGTAAATATTAATTTGAGCGCTGCTATAAGTCCGATATGCTTGTACGTTTTAACATACACAAGCCTAAGAGTTGTACTTTTGTGCTATTTTAATAGTCAAATTCTTAGAATCCTATAATAAATACTACGTATCGCGAAGAGTGATTTATTGGAAACACGCGCAAGAGAGCGTTCCGCATGTGTGCGATTGCCCGGTGCGCGGTGCGCGGTGCACACGTGAAGCTGAAACCGAACCAAGCGAACACGAATAAGCATCAATGAGCAATTTGCTTGAACAGCGCCGTTGAAGTGATCTGTTCATTCGTGTTCGTTCGCGTTCGCTCGCTCGATCTGGATCCGGCTTGACACGCGCGCACGAGGTAGATCGCGTGCTTGCGCGCGTGTGCGCGCGCCGGCTCGGCATTAATGCAGCGATATCGGGGCCGTGGGAATGAGCGAGTAGCGCGAGCGAGCTGGCACGAGCGGGTCACCGAGCGACGAGGAGGGAGATAACGCGGCGCCGCGCCGCTCCGCTCCGCGCCATTCACTCCGCGGAGGACAGTAAAGGCCGACGACTATCGGCCGCACGCGGGAGGAAGTGGTAGCTAATTTCACGTGTTTTTCTTTTCCCTCGCTTCGAGAAATGTCAACCGAGAAAGTAGCGACGACGATTGTTCGCCACCGCTCGATTCCGAGCTATCTCAACGTACAACCGGATTTATTACTTTCGCTGCCGATAGGCAGTTATCCTCTTGCAATATCTCTTATCACTCTTACGTATTATGTTATATTCGTATATAATGGAATTACTTAATCTGCAAGTTACCTCTTGCCTTCTTGAATATTTTAATCAAAGTAAATAGAAGTACGGAGAACTTATTATCTTCAATGTTAATTGAAATGTTAGGTATTATCTCTGCTTGTACATCTTATTTTCACTTGCAATGGATTCTAATGACGTTGTAATGAGACAAAAAATGCCATATTGTATAGTATAGCGAACACACATTTTTGCGGTTACGTGACTTTCGAGAAAAGCAAAGTTGTCTATTCTTTTTTTAGCTATTTTTTCCAGTGTGCGGATTAACGAGAAAGTGGCGCGATAAAAGAAAGTATGGAACGAGTCGTTTTCTCACGCGGAGTTGAAAATACAAATAATACAATTCTTCAAGTCACACCCATTAATCGCTATCGCAACCGCTTCTCATTGTATTATTCTGACATTTTATTTTTTAATTAAAACAATACCGATTATTTTCTCGTATTTTAATTTTTGCCTCGTACGAAGTGTTCTTTTCAGATATTAACAATTTTATTTTTTCACTGTAGAGTTTTTTTTTTATTAATAATAAAATAAACATTGTTGCTTGTATAAGATTTTATAAATCTTGAATGTAGTCATATATATACTCGGCAAACGAATTGACATTTCAGGTAGCACCGTGACACGAATTTTTCCGTTATGCAAATACACGAATATCTCGAATGCCATTGATGTCTCGAACGGGCGCGAGTCGAGGTGTTCCCATTTGTGTGGGCATTATTCGGCAACACCAATCTTGTACGAGGAAAAATTCCTGCGCGAACATTTTAATCACTGTAATTACGAAAAAGGGTTATCGAACGGTTGCGACATACTCGTTCCGACCAATTTACACGGTCCGGATAGCCGTGAGATGACCGTAAATGAGGTGAGAGAACGTGGTGCGGACGGAGGGGAAGGGGAGCAACTGTAACAGGATAATGAATTAATTTATTTAATCGACGCGATGTCGCGATGCCGCCGGTGAAAATAACCCACGTAATTGATACATTCCGGGCGGGCCTTCTTACGAGGTTATTTTACAATGTCGCCGCGTCGTTCCTGACCTCCTTTAAATGGAAGCGTGTGTGCTAAAGAAAGCTTCTGCCCCTCCAACGCGGGTGCGAGTCTGCATTTAATGCAGGGTTGTCCGAAGGGTTGCCTTGCCTACAGGCTGACCTACCCTAATATCAAGGGAAGTCTGCAATTAATTTTCCTTTCACACCATAAATCACTGTGTGCTTTATCTTGTCGCTAAATCTAATTAATATGTCAATTGTGTAAAGATTGCTTTTAAAATTTTATTATTTTAATAATTTTACGGTGTCTATTGATTTTTAAATTAAAATAAAAAAAATAGCATGACATAAGTTTCATTATTTATAGTTAACGGGTGTATATTATATATTGATTATATTGAGGGAATTTTTTATCTTTCATAAAAATATATTGGATAAATGTATAAATATTTAGAAAGCTGTGCTATCATATTTTTTCATTGCATTTTCTTTTATTGTATTTGAATAATAAGAATAAAATAATAAACTATTGTACTTTCCACATAACACAGATTGCTTATTTATGTAGAAATAACAATTGGATAGAGTATCATAGTGTCAAGTGATATCAGCGTTTCACGATCGAGTGTCTCTATTAAGCAAACAGAATCGCATCAGCCCTATCGTATAATTTGCAAATTATGCACCCCCTCCGATTATTCTATTATACTCCGATGTATGGTTACTGATCGTCGTGGTATCTTTTATTGTCTCTCTAAGGGTTGAGGTTATTCTACCCTCGTGTCTGCTGTAGAAAATCATGTGAACTCGCACGCACCCTTATCTGCCCCACAGTGGACATGTGTCTGTCACATATGGACAACACGTGCGCATATTGTTGATCATATATGTATAGAATTTTCGGTCAAATGAACTATTGTCCATGTACGTTTTTTTTCTTCTTTTCTATTTCCAAAATTACAAAAGATGTTCAATATCGCGCCTATAACTTATTGTGTTAAAAAAAATGTATAACTGAAATTAGCACTAAAAGTAGCAACAATTTAGTAGTGAATAGTTGAATTAAAATTTAGAAAAAAAATTAATTCGGAATATTTCTTTGGGATTCTTTAGACAATTACATTTGAAAGTCACAATCTTTTCGAATACGTAGGTCCATATACTTACCTTAAGGAACTTTTCCCGCGTAAAATCTCCCTTTACATCTGAGCTTCTTGCAGACGAAATAGTTTTGTCTGGCGTTACTTCGAACTTACGTTAAATGCTTGGTCAAATCTTTTGCGTTGGCTTGAAATTCTTGAGACATTTTCAGATCGCTGAATGAATTTCGAACTCTAAAAGAAACTCCTTTGAAAGAGAAATTTATTGAAAACGATTTTACTAATGAAACGGTTAATGTGTGACATGAGCAAATAATTTTTAATGTCAGATGAATTTAAGTGCTGTTTTTTTGCATTTCTTTATTATTTTTTTCTCTTTCTTTTTTATAAAAGATGTATTTAAAAAAATACGATTTAAGATTAATTTCTTTTTTAATAAATTTATTATAATCTTTTGTAAGAAATTTTTTAAGTATATGTATACGTAAGATTTACTTGTAATAAATTTATTTCTATGATATTCTTAAAATTATTTACTTAAAACTAAGATGAAGGGGAAGATGAATTGATACAAGGTACATTTGCTTATAAGTAACATTTATTTGAAACAAATATATTGGAAGACAAATAGGAAAGTGTCAGCGATACTTGCTGACATTAAAGCCGATATCACAATCTCGAAATAACACTCTCTCTATTAATTTGTATATAGGTACAAATATCACAAACGCGACAAGTATCGCCGCAGTAAAAAAAGAAAATAAAAAAAATATAACGCATCTTTCTTTCGTCTCGACGTATTAATTTTACATCTACGAGTAATGCTCTTCTTGATCAGTCAATTGTCAGTGAACTAAAATCTACATAATATAATCTAGCGATCACAGTTTCGAAATGTCTGTCTAAGCTGTCGTCACAACTCGATTGACAGCGTCAAGTCTCGACCTCGACGCTTCCGCGGGAGGAAGTTCAGCGGAATCTCGAGTAATCAGCTTGGGTGATTCGTCTTTGAGGTAGATGCTGTCGTTCTCGACGATGACACCTCACGCCACTTGCACCTCGGGAAGCTGGTACTGCGAGAAGGCGCGTTCCTTGTAGCACAGGTCTCTGTCGGCCAAGCTGAGAGTCGTCCAGTAGAAGTCGCCGGCGTGAGTGTGGGCGAAATGCACCGGCACGTAGCACTGACCAGGCACAACCGGCACGACGGTCATCTGTCCGTCCAGGCAGACGGTGATGGCGGCTCCCTCCTCGGCATCCTTCAGCTCCTGCAGGAGCCTACGCTCCAGCGCCTCGTTGGCGTTGTTCTGGTTCTCGATTTCCTCGGTGAAGATGCCCACCTGCGGCACGGCTTCTTGACGCTTTTTGTTTTTGATGTAACTGCTGGTGCGCTTCTTCAGCATTCGCAGTAGCGGCTTCAGCGGCTTCAGCATGCGTCTGCTCTTGCGGCTGCTCACGGCCTTGTCTTCCGACATCTTCAGATTGTAGAGATTATCGTTGAGCTCGTTCTCGAACACGTCGTTGAGCTCGAAGTCGAACAGCGTAGGTTCGTTCATGGTGGTGGTAGCGGCCATCTTTCTTCTTTCTCTCTCTCTCTCTCTCTCTCTCTTTCTCTCTTCCTCTCTATCTCTTTCTCTCTGAGCGTATGTTCTCCTTCGGACCACGGTACACTGAACCGGTTTCTTCCGAACTGTCGAAACTCGGAACACGTGGCACGAACTGTCGTTCGATAGGAACTTGGCGGGAGAACTTGAAAGCGGAGTATGTGCTTTCGGGCAAGTCGCTTTGGAGCGAGAGGCTAGTGAGCGAATGGTACCTTAGTACGAGCAACCCCGTCCTTATATAGCCCCGCCGAGGCTGCACGGGGTGCAGAGTGGGGAAGGCAGGTGCACTCTGGCTGTGGGAACTCGGAGAATTCGGAGCTTCCCACGTCGGGGTCCACGCCGACCATCTGCCGGTCTTCTCCCTCCTCCGCCTTCGCCGCCCGATCGCCCATCACCTATCTCGGTCCTCGCAGCACCCTGCTCGCAGGGGCCCCTTCGTGATACACATACACGTGCGCGCACACCCCCGTGATCACCCCCCATTCGACCTTCTACACGGTGAATCCTCGCTTTCTCGTTCCACGTGACTCCGATTTCTTTCTAGGTTTTCTAGAGGGGTCTCCTTTCTCTAGGATAGGGCCCGGACTTCTACTATGAAGGGGGTGGTGTTACTCCTTCGAACCTGTCGCGACACGTTCGTGCACGTCACGCGAACTTGCGTGAGGTGAGACGGATTTTGTTGTCGCGCGGTTTTACATTGAATACACAATATCCAACTTGTTGCGTCTTGCTGTTAGCATAGGAATTGGCGTGGCTTGAGGACGATAAGTCGTACACGACATCGGCGATAATAGAGATAATAATATGAACAAAGAAAGCTCAGTGTTTAATTACGGGCTAGTCGATGGTTAGATTCACGAAACGTTTATTATACTGACTCATGTACAATACAATACAATTGTGCATTCAATTTTGGCACGCAAAGTAGCGTGACTCGAAGTGCATCGCAATGTCGAAATTCCACGTCCTACGTGCATGATTCTTTACAGAAAATGGGGGTGAAGGAAGAAGGTGGTTTTAGACAGAATTTTATACATTATAATTAAAATCAGAATTATTACAAAATTTTATTTATTATATATAAATTCAGTTAAACAAGTACAAAAAAATATTTTAATTATTTTATATTAACATTCTTCATTTCCCTTTAAATTTTTCTTAAAAGTGTAGTCATAATTATATGTATATAAATTTAATTATGATCTAAATTTTATTAGAAACATTTTATTAAATACGTATTTTAATTAAAGTATTTAATAATATTTAGCACAAATAATTTTACGTGTTAAATCAGTGATCTTTTCAGTTCAGAAAGAGTAATTTCTGCTACGATCGTTGTTGAGAATTTTTAAGCCAAAGGGTTAGCGTAGCTAGCTAGCCGGTAAGTTATAGTAATTAACGTGCGGTAATAACGTACCCCGGCTTCCTTCATTACCCCACTGTACACGGGAGATTTAGAGCCGAGAAACGTCTAGACGACTCGTGATAGGTGTGCGGCAACCCCCGCTATTAAATACGCCTCCGACCGGATTTTTTGTTATCTCGGAACTCGGCCTCCTTGTCTTCATGACACGATCACGGTGCGTCCATTAGCTGTACCGTCATAAAAAAGTCTGAAAGTTTTGTGAAGAGGTGAACTTTTTCTCCCTCACCTCGCACCCTACGAATTGCCGAGTTTTTTTTNNNAGTTTTTTTTTTTTTTTTTACGGGGTAGAACTTTTTTTACAACCTGTTTCACGGTGCGAGTGGCAGGTGAATATAGCTCATGGATACGTTAGCACCGGATAAATCTATAAATTCGTACACTTAACAAATATATGTTAATAAAATATAAAAATTCTCAATTTTATAGCTGCAAATAATTAATATGTCTTTTACAAGGAGGAGGAATTCACTTGTATATAGATTTACATAAAAGTAAAATTACCGACGGTTTAGGGGCGATTTTAATAGTGCACCTGAACAGCAGTGGAAACTCATCGAGGGTGAAAATCGAGTTGTGGAGGGTCCTGTCGAGCTGGGCAGACACGCCATAGCTATACACCGCAGGCAAACTTTGCCCCCTCGAAGGACAGGTACTACACTCGGGTATTATTTGTTTTCACTTGCATTTCAGAAATATAGCTGCGAGGCAGGTGAAGCGAGGTTGAAACTGCCGACTGCGATGAGCTTTTTATTATTTGCAAGGATTATTTTATTTGCTTTTATTTTAAAATATCGTTTTTCTGTTTCGAGATTCTTACTAAAACTTTTTTTTTTTTTTTAAAGATTTTTGATAAAGAGACAATATTAATATTATAATATTACAGATATAATGACGATTATTTCTTTGTTTTTATATTTCTACAATTTGATAATTAATTTTTTATAAGTTTATTGATAGTGTTTCTGTAAATTTAATATTAACATATAGACTGTAATTTATGTACACTGACATAAATTGAAATTCGATATAAATACAAAAATATTTATACATTTACACATTAGATATGTCGGTTAATCTTTATATATAATTTCCAATTTAGATATAATCTTATCTTCGACTGAAAATGTTTTAAAAGTTCATTTAATCGTATTATTGACTTTTTAATAGTCGTTTCACCTTCATTTCAACTCGAACTCAGTAAAACCTCGATTTTTTCGCCTCGTTCCACATTCCGACGAAAAATCATCGACCTTTCATACGAATGGCGAATTTAAAAGCGTTGTGGATCATTAAGCATATCGATCGACTTGGTTTCACTCATGTGGTAGCCAAGTCAGCGGAGTGTGCCGCATGTTGAATTTCACGCAAGCATGAACTCGTAGAGGCGCTCGAGCCTCACTTATTTCCGGTCACATAAAATTAACATAGGAAACCGAGTAGCATAAAAACAATATATACTCGCAGATAATTGTCGTGTTTACCGATCTACTGAATCTAACGGGCTCAATCGCAACAGCGACTCCAGCTCGAACGTCTCTAGCTCGCGTAGGCAACAGGCGGCTCTCTAATGAAAATTGAGGAAACGGATAATTCCGCGCGTTTCCTGTTAACCGCGGATTTAAACCGGTTTGCGAGCAGATCCGCGGACGTTCTGCTCTAACAGTCCCCAGGGGGAGATCGCTCGTCTTATTCCCCTCGCTCACCTCGCGGCCGGAAAGAAGCGCTCGTTCTCGTCTCGCAGAATCCTCACGCCGCCGCCGCCGCCGGATCGGATAGATCTTACAACCGGTTCTTAATGCGACCGTCAAATTTTAATTAATTCGAGACCGTTCGCGCGGTGTCCTGATTTAAAGCCGCGCCCACGTGTTTTCATACGGGCGCGCACGGTCGTCCCGGAGGCGTCTCACGTGGAATTAATAATTCATGATCGTTTGCTCGCTCACTATGTGAAGGCGATTTGGAAATGTTTCATCGTATTTTAACGGTTACACCATACATTCCCGTTCGGAAATTTATACTCGTACACTTTATGGCGTTGATAATGACGTATCGCCCGAACGAAATGAAAAGTCACGGGCGCGTGCGGCATTTCGAAGACACGTTTGCGTTACTGGAGCAAAACATATCGCCCTGGTTTATTAATTAGCGGCATAAGCTTGCCTTGAGCGTTAACGATATTCAGTTCATTCTACGATTTTGAAAATTATTTACTTGACATATTTGTACATCAGCGATAATTTCCATGTCGGGAAATATTAAGATTTTGTATATCAGTTCTACACAGAAAAAAAAATTAGTATCCAATCTAGAATTCATTATTTTATATATAAGCAAGAATATAAAATTTTCTTGGAAGAATTTATAATCTTAAACAGACATAATTTGCTTTCTTGAAGAAAATTTTTCTCTTCATATAAGCAAATTATGTCTGTTCAAGATTATTATTTCTTCCAAGAAGATTTTATATTCTTGCTTATATATGAAACAATGAAACTTGATTTAATACTAATTTTTTTTGTGTATTTCATTTTACTACGTATTGTAAAGCTCATTGAAATTAATTTCGACGAGTCACTGTTTTAACTCTTTTGCAAGGAAGCAAGAAAGCATATATTCTGGAATAAAGAGATGGCCGTGTGCATGCATACGTGCATTTTAATTTAATGGCATTGTATTTATGAATTTAATCAGATTTGTTTGCATTGAGATAGCTGAAGGTTACAGAAAAATCTCATTTTTCTGCCGAAAATTACGCAGCACCCGTAACCATTATCACGCTCATAAATTATACCGCTTTGAAACTCGCAGAAATGGCGCGTCATATTCCTATATTTATTCCGCGCCTCCGACGAGGGTATTAGATTATGCAAATCGCGTGCGGGACAAGTGTCGCGGGTCCCATCAGATAAAACGTTATTCCGAAGGTGGAGCGTGCGATCCCCCTTCACGTTCGGCCGTGGCAAACATTAGAGGTGAGCGATATGACACGATCTTGATTAAAACGCTACCTCTGGCATTCTGCCACGCGATAGTATCGCTTATCGCGTCATTAACCGACGAGAAAAAGGATCCGCGGACGCCTGAATAATCAGACTGAACGCGCGTCGCGGAATGCATCTAAAAGATGGCTCGAGGACGCGCGCACACGCATACGTTTCTTTTGTTTATTTATTACTGCGTCTGCAGATAGGAACCTTCTTCAATTCCACAACGCGCTATCGCACGTACGGTAGATATCAGACATAGAAACCCCGGCATTATTTTACCGATCTGGAAACGGAGTACTTGCATGAATAAATGTGATATACAATCACGGAACTAAGACACGGGATATTAGAAACACTTTATGCTACAAATTCATCAGATATTATAATTTTTAGAGAGAAAAAACTCGATTAGTGAAAACACCTTGCTAGTAATGCATTTCCATCAAAAGTGCTTTTGATATAGCGTAAAATTAATCTCAATATTTTATGTATTTGGGTAATTAATTTCGTGGCTGCATATAAGATTATCTAGTTCATTTAATATTATTCTGCCAAAGTAGAATCGGCGCTTGGTAATTTTATTTTTTGTTAACTACAGGCCAGTGAATCTTTTGTTTGAACACAAATATGCTTTGAATGAAATAGAAGTGTATCAATGGATTTTTTCACTTTTAATTGACACAGAAAAAAATGACTATCAAATCAACAATTCATTGCTTCATATATAAGCAAGAATATAAAATCTTCTTGGAAGAATTTAATAATTTTGATCAGACATAATTTGCTTATATGAAGAAACAAAATTTCTTTATGTTAGCAAATTATGTCTCTTTGAGATTATAAATACTTCCAAGATTTTATATTCTTGCTTATATATGAAACAATGAATTGTTGATTTGATACTGTGCAATATCAATATCTTGTGTATCCGGTCAATTAGTCTGATTATATAAATTATTCATTTTTATTTAGAGATTTATATTGTACTACTTTAACACAAGAAAAAAATGACAAAAGTTAAATTATATTATAACAAAAATGAATTTTATTATATATGTTTGCGGACAATATACCGTATGATTACGTAACATAACTATTCATTAAAGGAGTTGCATCTATTCTCGAATGCGCTTAAAGATCGTGTGACGATAGACATGTTCATCGAGTGTTCGAAAACGCAATTCTACATGACTTTTCATTAATATATAATTAATAAATAATACATGAGCAACAAGCGCGGCATTCTTTGCTCTCGCGTATGAAGCTCGAGTCATGCACGAACGTGTTCGACGATGCAGCGGGTAGACGGCGAAAAAGGAGGGCTCTCTCGCGAGGTTGAAGGGAAAAGGGAAGACGAAGAAGCGAGCAGGCCAACCTAAAACAGTAGTAGTGACCCCCGGGGCTGAGCAGGCCCAAACAAGAAGTCCCGTCTGACGTCACCGGCAGGTGCAAGCAGATGTGCATCCTCGTCTCGCCGCGCTCCTCTCGCTCTCGCTCCCTTTCTCCGCTTTCCGCCTTCCTCTGCTTCTTTTTCTGCTTCCTCCTCGCGCACTCGCGTGTAATCGTGCCGATTTCGAGATCGAGATAACTCAGCCTGTGCACGGCGCCCACCGTGAATCCGGTTGGTTTCTGTTGAAAATTTCTGACGTATGTTACTCAGCCGTGATCGCCTCGCTCTCGCGCGGACTTTAATAAATGGCTTCCTTTGCGGTTCATTGAGTCGGCTGTGGATAAATAGGTGATTGCGAGGGGCGAAACAAAGGATATGCGGATATTTCCTAATGTACTAAACTGTATGGGATAGATACCTGATAACACTGGATTTTTCAATTGTACATTCTGTAATAAATTTAAAGAGAATCTTTTCTTAATGGAAATTTATCATGTCAATTGTTTAAATTTTTAAGTTAAAATATTTTTATAAATTTTTAATTTGTTTGTTTTACTTGTGTACACTGAAGAAAGTCTGGTTATAACTACCAAATGTATATAGTGAAATATCAATGAATTTTATCAATATAACAAAAAATAATTTTATTTTACTAAATGTTTAGTAACTTATACCAGATTTGATAATAATTACTAAACATTTAATAAAATAAAATTATTTTTAGTTATATTGACAAAATATTTAATTGATACTATTTCACTATACATTTAGTAATTATAACCAGACTTTTTTTCAGTATATGAACTGATTTAGAGATGCATTATAATATGTAACTATCGGTATGTAAAAATTTCTAACCTTTTTACATTTCGGCAAGTAACTCGATATGATTTGAACTGAAATAAATGATTTGAATCTAATGTCGTGTTGCGGAGGGCAATAAAAAAAATCAGGAAACGCGCTTTGTGCCATCGAGATTTAAAGGCCAGCCGAAAACTCGATCCTAATCTACCCTTCGCGACGGTACGTTCAATCGAAAGGCGATATGATTCCACTGATGGAACACCTTAAGAGCAGTAATAAAATATCCTACCGAGAACATTCCACGGATTTTAAATGCCCGATAGCATCGTTTGTAAGTGGAACGACGAAATCCGAACGAGCTGCCGCGCCGGTGCCAAGATAGCTGCGTCTCGCTTTATTTCTCGAGGCGAAGGTAACTGCATCCGCGGTTGATGCAGCGAGTTATCTCGATCTTAAAATCGGTACCATTACGCGTGAGCGCACGCGAGAAAAGAGAGAAGGCAGCAATGTCGATTCTCTTCTACGCGCATACCTCGAGTTGATTCGTCCGATGCAAATTGCACGATAATTATCGCGTAACGTTGCCTTCTGTTTTCTACTTGCTAGTTTAATTCTGCACCTCGTATATCTACACTGAAAAAAAAGTCTGATTATAACTACCAAATGTATAGTGAAATAGTTATTTTACTAAATGTTTAGTAAGTATTATCAAATCTGGTATAAGTTACTAAATATTTAGAAAAGTAAAATTATTTTTGATTATATTGACAAAATATTTAATTGATACTATTTCACTATACATTTGGTAGTTATAATCAGTCTTTTTTTTCAGTGTAGTTCGCTAAGAATGGGTTTCAGAACTCAGTCGAATGATAACATTCAACATTATAATAAACAATATGATTAGAGTATATACCATATGATTTTGTTAGTTATCAAACAAATTCTTTATCTTGTTCTCTTCGTTGTCTTTCCATTATGCGTTTTCTTTGAAATCGTTAGCCGCTATTGTCTTCATTTATTAATCGATAGAAAAAATCAACAAAGAAAAATGAATAAAGGATGATAGACAAGGATGCATCAANAAAAAAAAAAAAAAAAAAGAAAAGGCCTTGTTTGTGCCGTGGGCGAAAAATAGTCCAACGACTACCGTATTCGTTTTTTATTTCTCGCCTCTACGAGACTGGTAATCGTTTTCGGCAGGTAGATGCCGTTCTAGATAGAGATCTACTTGATTGGAATTTTATCTCTCATCTCGCATACGGATCCGAATTTAAAGCGTGCAAGGAGTTCGTAAAAAAATCCTTCTTCTCTTCGTACTTAAAAATAATCCAAATAGGTAATACAAAATAATTAGAATCATTTATCACAGATTTTTATTATTGTTATTTTAAAAGGCGTTACATAAATATAAAACTTCGCAATTTGATTTTAGATTTAGTATTTTGTGATGGTGTTAAAAGCACAGGTGTAAATTTAATCTACAATTTTAACATTTATTACTTAACGAGTGTGTGTGCTATAATAAAATATTATGGATCTATAAAAAGAGCAGAAGAGCTGAAGAAAACATATGACATATTTTTGAGAGAGACTGTAACTAATTAGAGACGTATTAATGTCATAAAATTTATTTATTACTTGATTGCACTCGTTACTTCAAATGATCTCATCAGCCTAGCGGATGCTGTTTGCCATTTCGTGGCGAACAGGATGAATTGATAGTAGGCCCTGACTATTACACTTTTTTCGATGCTTATTAAATATTTTTTAGGGGGTCTCGGTCGCGGGTCGATACAAATTTCGGTTATTAAGGCGGCACCATGTGTAATCGGGCCGAATTACATCTCGAATTACCGAGGGACCGCGCCCAGCGGTTTCTAACGAGCTTTTTTTTTTTACCGCTCGTCAATATAATTCGTAAAGCTCGACGTGTCTTCGACGAAACGTTTAATGATCGCGTTGAAGTGCGCGCGCGATAATAATTTGCCGCATTTTCCTTCGTTTTGTGTCCGGCGGCCGCGCCGGCCAGCCGGGATGCGTTTTATCACCCATGCAATAAAACGCACTGTTATTTCGTGAATTAACGTTTCGCTAATTTTTGCCGCAGGTGAAGCAGCAACGCGGGACGACTGTAGCTGATTGGCGAGCTCGGGTGTCCGTATTGGTGAGTCCGTATATATTTTTTTTTACAGAAGCCTTTTGCGTTAAACATTTTGCGCTGTCTTCAGTTTGATATTACTCTAAGCAAGCCATATATAGTGTTAACTGGTGATACAGCTGAGAAAGAAGTGATTCTACGTGAGAAAATAAGTCGAAAATGTGGAATAAATTTTTTTCATATACTGCATCATTTCAGAGATAATTGAATTTAAGAATTGACATTTTTTTTACATGAAATATTTCGTGAATTATTAATATTTTTATAACCATACCTTAATACTTTTATACACGTAATAACAGGATGAATCAATTGATGTGAAGAAAACACATAAAAAATATATATAATTGCATATTGCATAATTTTTTAAAGCAACTTTGTGTTTTCATTCTTCAATTAATTCATCTCATTATTCTGTGCTCAAAAGTATTAAGGTTAGAAAAATATACGGTTAGAAAAAAAAATAGTTTACGAAATATTTTATATTTGAAAATATACCAATTTTAAAATTACTTCGGAAATGACGCATCGTAATAAATCGAAAAAATTTTATTCTACCTTTTCGATTTATTTTTTTCATGTAGAATCATCTCCTTCCCGATTGTATCACTACACTGAGAGAAAAAGTTACTAAATTTTACTAAATATTTGTTTGAATAGTTGCAATGAAATATTTACTTAAAGTATATAAATATTTTCTGAATAAAAGAAAATGATAATTAAATTAAATAAGTAGTTCCTGTACTCAATAAATATTTATTTATATTTAATAAATATTTCATTGCAACTATTCAAACAAATATTAAAATTTATCAATGTTTTCTCTCAGTGTAGTTATGGACCACTATATCCATTTTATTAACTATATTTTTCATTGTTATACTCTCAATCGCAAAATTGAAAAATACTTAAATATTTAGTGACTATAAGTATTGTGATACAACGACAATTTGCATCGAAGTAAAAATTGAAATCTGTGCGAAGACAGATGGGAAGATGTTCAGTATTTCGCTGGTTCCTTACGATCGAGCGATCCATCCTTCGCGGATAAATTCTTTATACGTCTCGATTCGCTCGTCCATCCGTCAGAGAACCACGTGGAATCTTTTGTCCCCTCGGACCGGTCCGTGGAATTTCCGTGGACGGAATAAAAAGAACTGGACCATAATGCCGCGACGCGCGAGAGGACCCTTTCGATCCTATTGAAACGCTGAAGCGGTACCGGGTGGGGTTAAGGGTGGCCACGGGGGTGAATGCAATATTATTCAAAATCACGAAAATCTCCGTTTGTATTTCGTTATTTTCGGGGGTCCATTCGGGATCGTAGATGCATATCTTACACCGTTGAATGGGCCACCGTACGGGGTAAGCACCGGCCGGTGTTTGTTCGTCATTTTTCCCCTTCGTTCCCGTCTCGCGTCACAACGAGAACCGAGAGGCGAGAGTGATCCAGGTAAAAAGGGTCAAACGCGCGCACAAAGGGCGCCCTCGCCCTCGCGCGACCGGGCACATGTGCGCGCAGCACGCAATCATAAAAGCGACACTTCGATCTTGCGCCGAGAGCGAATCGAATGTATTGAAAGAGAATTCAAGACGATTCAAGGGTTGATTCGTCGTCGTCATCGTCGTCGTCGTCGTCGTCGTCGTCTCGTTTCACGTTTCACCGGGAAAACCTGTCGCGCGCACCACCGATGCACCACATGTGCAACGCGATTTCTGCAGCTGCCTTTGCGCAGCCCTTTTTCTACATTTTCACAAAGCGTACCAGGTGCGCGGTTGAAATCACCAGCATCGTAGATTTTCACCAGAAACAGAAAATTAGTTCGTGAGTAACCAAGTGTTTTAGTTATTGCACTTGTTGCTAGCATCCTGAACTTTGACTCACAATCAGAGATCTTTTATCCCGCGATTCAACCCTTTCACAGGTGTATGCCGTCGGAAGGGAAACCCTTTTCCGTATTGTTCGCGGGTTTCCGCTAATCCTTTCGGTACTTCGCAGGTAAAAGGGTTGGGACTCTGGGTTAGCGGATCGGAGGATTGTGAGTCGGAAAATGTCTGGATTAACGGTGCGGTATGACGAAATTATTTGTGATAAATTATTTACCCGACGTGCTGCAGTATATTTTTCATTGCTGTGGTTCGAGGTTTTTCTGAAATTCTTAAGTCTCTCTCTCTCTCTCTCTCTCTCTCTCTCTCTCTCTCTCTCTCCTCGACTATTTGAAAAATTCAAAAATAAATTTTATGACGTTTTTAAAAGCATATAGATTTATATATTTAAGAATTTCATGATTTATCACATACATCAAATTATTGATATATTTTGTTTTTAATAATAAAAACATAAGAAAGAAGAGAAAAGAATTCATTAATAAAAAAATAACGGCACTGCCATTATTTTTATTAATAAACTCTTAAATAATCTTGACTATCTAGAAAAAATTCAAAAGACTACTTTATTTTTAAAGTTATTTATTTATAGATCTATAGGTATGTATATAAGTAAAATAATAATATATCTATATATTTATATTTCGAAAAATTGCACAAGATATCAGATACTTCTATCAAATTACTGTGTTATCAAACTATTTTTATTGTTAATCTTAAACAAAAAGTTCGCACATCATGCTTTTAATTTACCCTTTGAATACAATTTACATTCCCATTGAATACATTTGCATTTCAATATTTGGAAACAATTATGTCACGTGAATATAAAGTCGAAGAATATAATTTTTTAGGAATCACGAAGGAATGATGCAATCTTAGAAAATATAGAACGAGATTTATTCGAATGAGAACTCGAAGAAAAGGTTTTTTTCTAAAGCAGATCCTTTTGCAGTTAGTTTGAACAGGTCCACCGTTTCGCCATTCTGCTCAAAGGCGGAGTGATTTCTGCTCAAGAAGAAAAGATTTCTTTTTGTGTAACGCGTTGCGTAAACTCGAAATGCTTGCAGCAGATTCTTCGCGTCGATCCGCCCCGGTGCAGGTTCGAACCTGCACGGTGCATTCAGCAGGGCACTCGCTTTGATCGAGTTTCTTCACGTGCCAGCGGCAAACGTGTTCGAACTTGCGCGATCTTCCGCACAGATCAGTGTATGCCTCGTTTCAAAGTCTTCGCGTTAAAGGAGGAGGACGGTCCCGCCGGATGCGAGGACCTGCCGCGACGCTTGAAAAGCGAATCTAAGCGTGGGTGAGTGCATTCTCGGGGGAGGTTGTGTTGTGAAAAAGTACCTTTAAAAGGACGCATCCTAACTCGCTCGCGTGATGTTCTGACACGTATTTTTCAATAGCAAATTTCGTCATCCTAGATACGCCATAGAAAGGGGAAGGATTCGTATGGTTGCGGACAACTGTATCGGCGCATAAATTGTACCCCGGGATATCCTCGAAATTTTCACTCGTTGCTTCGGTACAATGCTGAACGATCGATGCAAATCTTTTTCAACATAATCCTCATTTACGGAAAGAAAATTTGGTTTTTAGAATTTTTCTCGCATTACATTTCACACACTATCATACGATACATTGTTATTAAGCATATACATATATATTTTTTTATTTATATAAAATATGTAGTTTAGAAGATTATTTTAATTTGTTAATTATAAAAATTATTGATTATATACGCAATATTAAAATTTCGTGTATCACATTTTATTAGGAGACTCCGATTCCTTTGTTAATTTCGACAAAGACATCAACGCGTTCACGATGAACTTAATAGGCTCTAAGATCAATACGATGATCCTAATATCAATATCAAACATTACTCGGTACACCAAATTCGAGAGTCTCGACAAACTTCTTGGAGGACTGCGCGCTGATATTCCTTCCTTCGATATCGACCCTTCGGATCCAAAATCCTCCAAAGTCTTGCGCGTCGAACTCTGAAAGTTCCGTTTCCATTTACCAGTTCCTAAATAAACAGCTGGTCCTCGCAAGTCCTGCACCTATGTAAACACAAGATCCTGCTCGATCGATTTGTGTGATTCACCCCGACCGGGGGTGAAAGAGAAAAAAAAGTTCCGAGCGGAGGGGGAGTTTTAAAAGAAGAGTGTCGGAAGGAGAGGGACGCATTGAAGATCGCAGGACCGTGAATCTGCCTCCGGGGCACGAATCCATTCTTAAAGGATTATCATTATAAATTATACATTTCCCTTCTTCCCTTTCTGTGCCGCCCTCCTACACTGCCGCCGGATGACCGGTAGCAGCTTAAGAATTTCTATCACTGGATTAGCGTGGACCGTGTCATCGTGGTATCCTGTCTATTCGATTCATCTTCGGGAGAAGAGATGCTCACGGTTCTTTTTCCGTTTCGCGTTTTACGATCTTTTTTTTTTGTTTGTAGATGTTGCGTTTCGTTCGCGCGTGAATAATATTCGATCTCGTCGAATGCGTTTTATTTTTGCGAAGTCGGACGTGGATGCAGCGATACTGCAGATGCGCAAAGCTCGTAAATCTGTCATACTTGCAAAGCATAGAAAATTGCAATGGATTGTTGGGATCCTGAGTCAGATGCGTACACGGAGAGAATGATTTTGCTGAAGTATCTAAAAATTTAGCTAGATACTGATCTGAAAATAATTTTGTTGGATTATCAAAATAATTATGTAGCACGCTTAAATTGCTAGAATGCCAAAACTTTTTTCAACATTGCTCGTCATGCTTGAACACGTCCTACATAATTATTTTACTGGTCCAACAAAATTATTTTCAGACTTTTGTCTAAATTTTTACTTTAGCGAAAATAGTTCTTTTTATGTATGAAAGATATAATAAAAGGTAGAATATATTTTGAATAAAAAATTGTTTAGCAAATATACGTATACAAATTTCATAATAGCCAGTAATATTGAATAGCAATCTATTAATATAGATTATTAATAAATACATATAATTGGTGATTTTACTTGAAAATTGCGCGCTCTGTCTTTCTCTCTCTCTCTGTTTAAATTTTATTGATTTCATAATTATAGGAGTCACAAAATACTTAAAGTTCTGCTTAAAATTATTTCTTCCTAAACAATGGAAAAATCTTAAATTTAATTTATTAATCCAATACATTCGATTGAAATTATAGATAGATAAGTTAGAGATATATTCTAATTCATTTCTAAAATATTCTTCACATTTTTTTTGGCTATACAAAAATATGCGCATAATGCAAGACGGCGTTTAATTTCTTTTCATGTGATTGGTTACGAATCGGCGTCTAATAAGTATCGGCGCCTGGACAAAACGCCCGACGCCAATTCATTCGTTGACACGATGACATTCTTCTGAGTCACCGCGCACCGTCTGGACTCGCCCCGTATCGTCAATGTACGATAACAATTATACGAAAATGCTCGTTCGAACGTCAGAGGCGACAATGACTTTTCGCGAAGATGAGACGACGGCCATCGCCGACGGCGTCCCCTTCGTCTTTGTGCCTCCCAAATCTTTTTTACGTACACGTGGAGGAGCAGTTTGATGGGTCTCTTTGGTCGGGGCCCCGATTCTTTTCTCGTGCGCGAAGGGTCCTGTGGGCGGAGCGGTTGGCCGAGAAAGGACCTCATTCGGGTCCGGCGGCGAGGATTCTCTAGGATCCTGACCAGCGGGATAAGGAACAAGCTTTCAAAGGGGCTGAAATTGAACACGTGCAAGGGTGAGCAGAAGGAGAAAGCGAAAGGAACGTAGAAAAAGAAAGAGAAAAGATCAGACCCCAGTCTACGTGGGCCCTTCGAAGATTTTAGATAACGTTATTCTTGCAGGGCTGCAGTTTTATCTCTTTCATAAGCTCCATTATGACTGTCATAATTATCTGAGTGAAATTCATTGTTGTCCGAAGTATCATTTGTTTTAGTATCTAATTTATTGGCATAATAAATCGTTTTATCTTTTAATATAAATATCCTCGAGACATTTTATGAGAATGTTTTCATAAATTTTATAAGTTATTATATTTTTATATAAATTTTAAATTGTTAAATTAAAATATCTATTTCATAATTCTTTTATTTAATTTGTTTTAAAAATAGCTTTGTTTTAAATATTATTTGACACAATCTGATTATTTATTATTATTTTTGCTGTAATTTTAAAAAGTATTACTTAAAACTATTAATTGTAAGTACGAACAAACGAAATTAACAATCTGCATTTTGGAGAGTTTCTATTTAAAAATGTTCCTTATAGTGTTACGTGATTATTACTCGACAAGCTTAAAAATGTTTTGTTCCCGTAGTTTTTTCTTCTGGGGAAAAATTACTGGACATTTTCCGCTCAGAAATGTCTGATCTCATAAATGAGTTTCTTGAAATTGTTTCTCAGGATCGAATGCGGCCCTGCGTGCCCCGAGCTCATCATCTATCTCTCGTCTATCCTTCAGAGTTGAGCCTCCTAGATATCCCTTCGCGCTAGCCTATGCCTATGTCTAGAGAAGCCACATTTTTTCTCATCCGTGTCCGGCATGTCCATTAGAACACGTGCATCCATTGCCGTAACAAGTGCCTCGTCGACGCTATAAACCCCCAAGGGGCACAAAAAACCGTGGTCCATCCAGAGAGAGAGAGAGAAATCCCCCCCTTTCCTCTCCTTTCCCATATTCTTCCTCCCCTCCCATTCTCCCTGCTTCTCTTCCTCGTAACGTCCGAAATAGCCTAATGACTATTATAATCCCCTTCGTACGTCGGTGGCACGATTTCTTTTATCCTTCGCGCGAGGACGCGGAGAAAGAAATCTTCCGTATCATTACGTTGGCGTGATGAACAACAGAAGGGAGAAAAATCCCTTCCGTGTTATTATAAGGTGATTTCGTGGCGTGCGTGGAAATTGGTATCTCTTCTCGCGTGAGACTCCGCTGCCTTTTTGTACGTGCTTTCCGCGTGTCTGAAAAGGTAACCGGATTTTCCGTGGAACGCGTTTCTTTCCCGCTGCGACGCCCAATTAAATGCATACCTGTCTTTTTTTTCTTATTTCGACCACCTCGGTGAAATAATAATACATTAAATAGCACAATAAAACATTTCTAAAGCGATCCCTAGATCGATATTATAATATTTCATAATTTAAATATTGCACAATATTATTGATCATCTACACCGAGAGAAATGTTTGGTAATATCAACTAACGTTTGGTTGAATAGTGATCAAATAAATTTTATAGTTATAATTACTAAATATATAGGTGTTTTAACCAAACAATTTGTAACCTTAACCAAATAATTATTTTCATACAACAAATTACAAAAAGTTTTGTTAAATGTAACTAAGTTTTTGGTACCAGAAACTAAAAAATTCATTTGGTCACTATTCAACCAAACGTTAGTTGATCTTACCAAGCGATTTCTCTCAGTCTACGGGGATTGAGTATGTTTTAAATTGTCTTGGACAAGAAATTTTATATAATATAATTGTATAATACAATATTATTGATCGTCTAGGAACCGCTTCATAGTCAGTCATTAATTTTATTTTAAATAAATTAATTAATGATATAAAAGAATAATAGATTACAGATATTTAAGTTGTCACACTGAAAAAAAAGACTGGTTATAACTATCAAATGTATAGTGAAATAGTATCAATTAAATATTTGGTCAATCTAACCAAAAATAATTTTACTTTTCTAAATATTTAGTAACTTATACCAGATTTGATAATATTTATTAAACATTTAGTAAAATAAAATTATTTTTGGTTCTATTGACAAAATATTTAATTGATACTATTTCACTATACATTTGGTAGTTAAAACCAGACTTTTTTTCAGTGCAGCATGGAAAAAATATCTTATAAATGAACGAAGCTACATTTTAAACTCTTGTCTTCTCGCCCGAAAAATGATATAGTCGAATTACGTGCTCGAAAACTTCCAATTACATTTCCGTTTCAACGACCCGTGAGATTTAGAGGGCCTTTTAGTATGTTCAATATTTTGAACATCGCTAAGTCCCTCGTAATTTCGTAGTTTTTTTTTTTGTGAATCATCGAGCATGCGTTGCTCCTTTTCGGTGGCGGCGGCGCGGCGATTTCCGCTCGAAGGAAAACATACTATATCGCAAGATCCCTCTATCGCGTTTGTCCGTCGCGAGTGCCCCCAAGAAGAGCCTTGGTTTCTTACCTCGGGCTCTTCTTTGCCCGGTGACGGCGACGCAACATTTCTCTCGATCAGATCAGCGTTATGCGACGCCTGACGCAACATTATCGTCCCCAAAATCGTGTTATTAAATCACTTTAAAAAGATTTTAATTACAGTGGCCTTTTTCGGCACGACTCGGCCGAAAATAACGAACGAGGCATCCGGCTCTCACATCAGCTGACAAGAAGAACGAATCCGAGCAATTACTTCTCCATACACGGTCTCGTCTCTCGAATGATCACCGTAACTGGTTGGTCCCTCCCTCGAAACAAAAATTACTCCGCCGAACTCTGTGCCATTGTGCAATCAACACGAGGTGTTATTTTAATCTGCAACGCGTGCCCCGTTCGCGGTATTTCATACACAATTTTCTACAGATAATTTTCTGTTACCTTTATAAAAGAGAAAGTTTATTTCATGATTGAGTTTTTAACCAGAAGAGACATTAAATTGTTAATTGGGAGGCTTCTGATAAATTAATTTTCAAAATGTAACAAAAATTTAATAGTTCAAATATTTTCAAGTGGACACTTCGATCAAGATTTAATTTGAAGTTGAATAATTGAAAAAAATATACAAATAGAAAAATAAAGAATATAACTTTGTGAATATTTGCTAATTAGTTCATAACAAGTATGAAAGGATGAATTGCTCGATATAAAATCTGCTCATAAAATCTATTGTGATTCTTCGCACAGAAGTTGCGTCATTTCTAGCCATTCAAACAATCAGTGCGGGTGATTCGGCAGCTGGTGCTCGTTTCTTTGATGGTAAAGCAGGCCTTGTAAATGACGTTTAACCGAGAAGAAGAGAGGCAGGAGGGTATTGATAACTGAAGAGAAGCGAGGGTGAGTGACCCGTCGTCACGGAATATTAGGGTGGCGATCACGCGAAAGGAGGGTGGTTGCGACAAAAGTGGCTCGTCCGCGAGGAAAGAAAGAAGTCGGCGGAGAGTCCCGAAATCGGTATATCGGTCGGCTCAAAGGCAACAAGAAACGAGATGCCGCAGGCCCCAGCTAACACGGCGGAACGGGTGGTCCCCGGCCGTGCATTTTACACCGCTACCGCTTCTCTTTACCTTCCTTTGAGCGCTCCTGCCTCGATCTTTCTACCGGATAACGCGAAAATCGGCGTGACGCGATTGCCTTTTCAACCTCTCGACGATCGCGGATTTTTTTTCCCGCGGCCGATTTTATTCAACACCTTGGATTCGGGCGAACAATTCGGGTGGTTGGGATCCCCGAAAGGATCCCAGCGACCGTGAAAATCGGGACATACAATACTTGACATAGTACCGCGTGCATCATCCGCCGCGGAAAAGTGGCGCGAAAATTTTGCGGCGCGGCGTGTCGACCTCGCGTGGAAAATTATTTCGATCTAGAACGGACTCGCCGAGTAATTTTCTTATTCGGTATCAACTTCATGCTCGTTCCGACGAGATCGAGCGGTGGAGTGTACATCGTCGGATCGTCACGCATCGTGTTTGCCGAGGCTCGAAATGTGTTTGTCAAGTCGAACAATTTCATTGATCGTGCCCAATTTTATAGAGAGCCCTTCAAATTGGTTCACGTGTACAAAAGTGAGGATTACGAAATGTTCTGAAAGCAATTTTTAAGTGATTTTATTCTTCGCTGTAAAAACTTCTGTTACATTAACAATAATAAGGGGAAAATATGGAATTGAAATGTTTTATTAGATACTTTGACATTCTTCTCATAACTCAAAACTAAACTTGTATATTGTTATATAAAGAATCTTAAAATTATCGCAATGTTTTACATTTTACGCTTTGTGTATAAAATTAATATAAAAGTAGTTTTTGTCAATGTAGATATTTGGCTTCTAATGCCATATCGATTTTATATTTAATATAGAACATTACAGTAAAAAATTAAATGGTTTTTTGAAAAATGTGAACTTACTGTAATATGTATTTATAGACATTGAAATTTTAAAAAGTTTTATTACATCATTTATTAAGAAAATTGAGAAGCTATTTTCATGCCGGTCATGGCAATCTATAGAAAATACAGCTGAAAAATGAGACAGGGCCATGACAACGATTGAAATCAGAGGTGTCATCTTAACGTCGCTAGAAACGATTGTAATCCAACATTGTCTGAATTTGTCGAAGTTATTCTTTTTTATTCAGTAGCTCACCTTTACCGATCGCATCATCGATTCGACCATGCGTGCAAGTCCACACCTAGTAGCTTTTTTTACAAGAGCTCGTATCGTTAAATATCTCCGGTGGCGCGTAAAGATGTCCGTGGTAGGACTCGTGTTTTCCAAATACGCATTCTATCACGGTTTCGTAAGGAACCCTGCTTACGGATCAAAGTAGGACTTAATCAGGCTTGATCTCGGAAAGGATCGAGGCTGCAATAGAGTGCGCTCGTTTTAGACGAATCGAACGGTCCGTTACGCATGGACGAGCCTTCTCTTACGCCTTTTTGGGTCGCGACATACGGAACTTAGCTGCGAAACGTGCAAGAGCGAAAGATTAGGGCCCCGCTTAGAGATCCTTACAACCTTTACGTGTTGATCCTACAATCCTATGGAGTTTGCGTGGACACACAAAGAATTATGCACGCGGATTCGCAAAGTATACGTGTGTGACTCTTATTGTACAATGCATGTGCGCATAAAAATAAAATTAAATATAAATAAAGCATTTAAAAAGTTAAGAATTAAATATTTTGAGCGAAATCAAAGAATAAAAATAACTTTAACTATTATTTAAAACAGTCTCAAGATTTTTTACGAAAAAGATGTAGAATAAATACACTGAGAGAAATGTTTTGTAAAATCAACCAAAGTTTGGTTGACTAGTGATCAAATGAATTTTATAGTTACTAAATATATAGTTGTTTTGACCAAACAATTTGTAGTCTTAACCAAATAATTATTTTCATACAACAAATTACAAAAAGTTTTTGTTTTTTTTTTGTTAAATGTAACAAAGTTTTTGGTACCAGTAACTATAAAATTCATTTGATCACTATACTACCAAAGATTTCTCTCAGTAATCTTTTTATGTAAGTTATATATTGCATAGAATTTGAAAAAAATTGTGCTGCCAGCTCTATCCCGAAGAATTGTAATATATAACATAAACTTCACGAGAGGGCTCTTTTTATATTTTTCACGGAATTAAATTAATGCTAGCCTTTAACTACCTCGCGTATAATGGTAATTTATAAACGAGCCTCGTTCGAGCGTTCGTTGATCTACGGATCGAGATCGTAATATCGACACGTATAACGGAGATCCTTTGGAAAACTCGAACACCTGCACCCACTCATCGAACTTAGTTAGCCCGCATTGGGTTCTGGATCCTTTCTTCGTCCTGTCAAGGGCAGGTCCCCGCCCACAAGCCTGCGAGGCCCCTATAGATTGCGCAGCGATCCCAATTTACAGGCTCGCTCCCTCGTCTTATACCCTCGTCTTTCTCTCTCTCTCTCTCTTTCTCTCACTTTCGTCCTGGTTTCATCTTCTTATGTAACGCGGGCTCAACGTGGATACCGTTTTAAACTAATTTGACTCGTAGCGGAACGAATCTGCCGCCGGAAGTAGTAGGGTCCCGCTTTGTAGGATTACCGATCCTATACGAAGCGGCGGAGAGGAGCAGGTTGATGCCAATTAGTGATCCTGTACCGTTAAATGACGTGGCTTCGCTTGATTTTCATGAGTTTCTAATTTAATCGCCAAGTAGGTGTCCAACGATCCACCGACAGCGTTCAACCCCTGCTCGAGATTCTGTCGTATCACGATAAAATATTATGACTCTGATTGATCCTGTGATTCAGCGCCGTTGATGTTCACAGAATTTTGATTGCTACGAGAATTACGCGTCAGCGTCTCAGTTATTTTCCATAGGAAAAGCGTAGCCTTTTTCATCATCGCCATATGGCGCTGTAACAAAATAGAGAAACTTTGCGTTTAATAATCATTTTACGTATAAAATATTATATAAAACTTAGAGTTTGGGCGAGAGAGAAAGCTGGAGCGTGCGCGCACACACAGAAAATATGAAATATAATCATATTTTCTATTTCGTGATTACCAATAATTTTTAATTATCATTTTATGTGCATATTATAATACAATCCCCGGTGTTTTTACTTGCAACAAAAGTTCGGTGAAGGAAAAGTTTTATTTTATAGTAATTTTATTATCTCTCTCTCTCTCTCTCTCTCTCTCTCTCTCTCTCCCCATGTCTCCGAAAGAATTGCATCATGTTTCAATAAGTATTTCCAAGCGCGGATTGGTAAGGGCTTAAATTGCGTGCCCTTTTCACGCTTGCCTCGAGCATTCTCGTTCGTCCAAAAGTGGGACTCTGAGAAGAAGCAGTGCAGAATCTGCTTTCACTATCTGTGTCTGAGTGGCACGCCGAAGATGCTTCCTCTGTATGGAGGAGGTTTTTAACGCCCTCAGGCTTTTACGACCGGGATCACCTTGGGCGGTGAAGGGCGGCCTGTTTTCGTCTCGGAAGGGCCCGGGCTTTCTTGCGGATATCTCACGGCGATACTTAGTCGCCAGACGCGAGCACACAGTTAGGTATTTAGGGGGCCATAACGCGCACGAGGTTTGTTTTCAGGACTGTAAAAGGAGTAGCGCGAGATTTACGATTAGAAGCGAGGCGATTAAATTAATGGTTAATTCAGCTAATTCCATGCGAGATGTATGTAACGAAGAAGAAAGTATTGTAAATTTTCTTTATGTCGCGTGTGTCTAACGAGGTAATTTCCATGAATGCTCGGTAAATTTCAAGGAATGTAAAGTAAAACCGTGCGATTTTACTCTACCCGTAAAGTCCGCTTTACGATTGAAAATTAATTTCACAATTAATTGATAATGATACTCTCTAACCGTTGCAAATCCGTACGATTTGCATTCAATTTGTTTTTAATATTTTTACAAAAGCGACTTGGTTATTGCACAATAGATATAAAACAGTAAAAAAAATGAATTACACTGCCAAGTATTGCCATAAAGTTGAAACTACATAATTAGTAAGGGAGATGGGGGTAAGATGACGATTTTAAGGTTTGTCGATTTTTGCTAATTTCTGTGATAATGTAAAAATGACAATCTATTTTTTTCACATTCACTAAAACCTTGTTTATTATCAGTAAAAATTAGAAATTGTTAAATAAACTAGAATTGTTTTAATTAAAATTTTGTTAGTACATCAATTTCGTCATCTTGTCTCCCTTTCTCCTAGAAGAGAAAAGAAAAAGAATATTCAGACGCATTGTATTTAGGATAATTATTTAAAATTTTTTTTTTTTTACGCGATTTTTTTAATAACTGCTCTGCACTAATCGACACGCTCGAGCTTTTTCATCATCTTGCGGCTGGTCACGCACCGCGAAGACGTCAGATCTCGCGAACCCGAGACGTAACCAGAGAAAATAATAACGTCCCCGCGCCGCCACGTCGGGGTAGAATCTCTAATCCGCATTTCTTCCGCCCTGTAATCCAGCAACACTTGTGACAGCCGCGATGTAGTTAGCGGAGGCCCTGCGGGCCTCACGGTGTCACTTTCGACGCCCTCGGAGCTGATCATCCTCATTGACGCGTGAGTGCCTCGCGAGCAGAAGGCGGCCGGGGCCCTTTTGAGAGGCGAAAACAGGCCGCCCCGTTCGCGCCTTCGCCTTCGCCTCGATCTGCCCACGAAGAGACGAACCCAAGGGCGTTAATAATAAAAGTGGGGCTTGGCGTGAAAAAAAGTTCCTGTGGCGACGTGCGGAGGTATAAAGAGGCCAAGGATCGCATTGCCGGGGTGTCGGGGAGGCGTTCTCGCGCCCGAACGGAGATAGTGAAAGCGGATTCCTCCCCGCCGCCCGTTCCTCGTAACCCCGATTATTTGTATAGTGAGTTATTGTACGTTACGCGCATATTGCGGGCGAGGGAGCGTGAAAAGAGCCTCGCGGCCGTCTTTCTCTCCCGAGCGGGCGGGCGTAGGTCCGCTTGTTTTAAATTGCACATCAGAAATTTCAACTTCGGCGTTTAATCACGCGCGCCGATCGAGAAGGGTCGCTTCCGCGTTCGCGGTATCGCACGATTCATCTCGGTGGAAATAATTGATATACAGGTTACCCTGGAGCTGCCAGATGTTCGGCATACGCGGAATCCTGTGACAAATTTGGGGCCGATTTTTTTTAATAGCAAAAATAACATTACGTTTTAATTCGTATGTTTCTGTTGAATCGGAGAAACACATTAAGAAAATTTAAAAATAATGTATTTTGTTTTATTTAAAAATATAATTTAAAAATAATATATTTTATTTTTCAGACTTAATATTAATTTGTAATTATTAATGATCGGTACACTGAAAAAAGTCTGGTTATAATTACCAAATGTATAGTAAAATAGTATCAATTAAATATTTTGTCAATATAACTAAAAATAATTTTATTTTTCTAAATGTTTAGTAAATATTATCAAATTTGGTATAAGTTACTAAATATTTAGAAAAGTAAAATTATTTTTGGTTACAACGACCAAATATTTAATTGATACTATTTCACTATACATTTGGTAATTATAACCAGTCTTTTTTTTTTAGTGTAGGGGAGGTTTACATGTACACAAACACGACAATTTTCGAGTTTCGCGACATCTATTTTCTACACGATGCTTCTCACCGTTTGCAATAGATATCAAGCTGAGAGCCGGACACATTCTGAATAATACATAACAAGTGACTCTCTCTCTGTTGAGGCTTTCGTGAACAGCAGTGGGTAAACTTTGGTCAAAAAGACAGCGTGTCGCTACTGAAACTTTTCATAGCGTCGCTGCTGGACCCGCTCGCGGATCCAGCGGACGATATGTTGCAATTTCTGGAGGAAACGACGGCTTCCGCCGGGACAATGTCGATCGTCGTTAAATATTTTTGTCAGCGCGTACATCTTTGTGAGGCTGACCGTCTCGCGGTATCCCACCAGGTGGACGCGAAGAAAAGAGCGTGCCCGGTATACCGTACGCGCGCACTGGACCGTTCACTTCTGTGGATGAAAAGTGACCAATCCACGCGATTCTATTTCGGAAAAGCTTCTGCGCGAGAGCTCTTTTTCTCGTTTCCATGACGGTGTCGATTTCATTGTGCGCCGATCGCCCTCGATCGCACCCACGCTGAGGTGTGTCGCTCAGTTTGTACATCGCGCCGCGGGGGTGGAGAGCACGTATCGCTTTAAGCGAGATTGCCTGTGTTCCGAAACTCGCGCGCCGAGTGTATTCTGAGACACCCGACATACGTACAATCGTCTAGCCCATTGGAGGAAAAGTTATTTCCCGTTTTTAGCCTCTACGGAGAATAAATGATAATAAATACGCATTGTGTCGCGTGTTTCCTTCGGAAACACAGAGACACACCCCTGGAAAAATAAATTTTCTTCAAATCGTAAAGATGTGAAACCATATGTTCCATCGGTAACATCAACAGTTTATTTAGAAATCTCGAATTTTCTCTGAAATTTACTGTCTGGGGAGCAAACGTACGTCTCGGAGTTAGCGATTAATGAGACGGAGCGATGTCTCAGCGATTTTTAAGTGCCGTAGCCGAGACCCTTTGGCACCATATTTACGTGTATACTTGTCGGACATAAAGTTTTGAAAAGTACACTCGAACTTTTACGACGCGTTTCTCGGTCCTACACAAGCGCGGCCCTCTATTCGGGTCCAATTAGTCGCGCGCGATCGTATTCGATCAGCATCGGTATATCTTTTTTTTTTTTTCTTTTCTTTTGGTTGTATTCCACTGTCCTGAGACATCCCATAAAACGTCGGAGATTATCGTAAAAGCTTTTCTTCACGTTGGCGTTTTTCTTCGTATCTAATAAAGTACCGGGTATTATTGGTATGTATATCGCACGTGACGGCAACAGAGGTAGGCGACGCTTCGTCGTGACACAGTGTATTCCATATTGGATGTCAGTTGCTACTTACGATGGGAAGGGTAACTTTTATGGCTCGATGGCGTCTTGAGATTTCTGTCTCTCTCTCTGTCTCTCTCGACTTTTACGAGTTTACAAGGCTTAACAAAGAATCCTCGAGATCTCGTGGAGCGTTTAAATTTTTCAAGCTGAGCCAAACTGGATTGGATTCAGGTCTTTTAAAGATTGAATATTTTAAACGCGCGCGCGATGTTGTATCACACATTTTTCTTATTTTTCCGAAGATTTATCCCCATTTATATGTGTCGTTTCTTACCGTTGAAATTTAAATTTGAATTCAAAGCATGTCTATAACTTGTGCTCATAAAGATTACCTTAACACTAAAAAATCTCTTGATTGCGGAACAATTTATATATCATAAAGATAATTTAAATGTACATTAAATTAAATTATAAAGTAATCATAAATTAAATATAAATTATAAATAAAGCATAAAAATTATACTAAAAAAGAAGTTTTTAATTTTAATTAGTGAAATGTTTCATTTGTCTTTGTTTTTTAAATACTTAAAAATGTTTCAGTTTTAAACAATTTTGTGTGTTTTATATTTAAGCATCGTTTAAAAATAATTAAAAATAAAACATTTTTAATATTCAAAACCGGAGACGGAAATAAAATATCTTAATAACTTAAAATAAAACACTTCTTTTTGAGTGATATAGAGAAAATTGCGTGGACGTTTCTTATTCGATGAAAACCAATTTTTCGGTAAGTGTTCGCGAATTAACAGCTACGATATTATACTCGAGAGCCCCGTCGAGTTACGGAAATAAATCCTTAACAATGACAAAGCGATGTCAGTGGCAGATCGTTGGATTTGACTGTGGCCCGTTTGCGCCCCGTTTGCGCCCCGTTTACACCCCCGGTCGCATCCTAAACACAAGGATAAGAACGGGCCCCGATTCTACGGGTAACCGCCGTGGGCTGCCACAATGGGAAGCATGCTGCACTGTTGGACCATCGGCTCAATGGATTTTCCGCAGGATCGCGCAAACACAAGCAAACACGAAGGCGTCTCCGTTTCTTTCGCGTCCAGCAAAATATAAAGGCCTCTTTTCTAGTTCTCGCAGCTTCCTGCGAGAGGAGTCATCCATTGTGCCCACCTACGGGGAATACTGACAACTATTTCAGTCGTGAACATGTGTAAAGCCGGAGGATCCGTTTAAGGATTCGCCGTTGTTATAAAGTAGAATATAAGGGTATGAGTCATGGGTGTTGCGAGACGACATTGACTTAGGCTGAGGAGATTAATTGAACAAATTACATTTCCCATAAAATGTTCGAGATAAAGTAACTGAGAATCGGAAATGTTTAATTTAATTGTACACAGTAAAAAATTTTTAACATTTTTGCATGTCCCAGAAAGTCCACTCTAAATTTTAA
>QKQZ01000396.1:0-35683 GCA_003595255.1 Solenopsis fugax | reverse complement strand
ATATATATATATATATATAATTTTGTAGTGCAACTAAATCTTATAATAAAATGTTCTTTTTCAAAAGTAGATATGCTGAGATATTCTTATGTTTTTTAAAGATACATTATCGTGGATAATGTATCTTTAAAAAACATAAGAGAGAGAGAGAGAGAGAGAGAATAACTTACGACTTACAATTGATCAGCGCACAAAATTTCAGTATATTCTTCATTCCAAGTTTATCATATGATAAAATTTATAACAAATTTTGTGATAAAATATAACGAAAAATTCTTTCCGTATAGAATATTCGGAAAGAATTTTTCGTTACATAATAATTATTCCATGAAATAATACATAAAACATGTAAATGTGGGAATAATTTTGAAGAATTATTAGGATATCCACGATAATGTATCTTTAAAAAACATAAGAATATTCTCAGCATATCTACTTCCTTAAAATGATCTTCTATGAATATTCAAACGTTCTTAAATCGAAGAAAATATTCCACGCTAATGGGCTAGATGGAGATTTCTTTAATAAGAATTTATCTATTTTCTTTAAAAATAACTTTTGTAACATTTCTTCAATATCAATATAAAAATTTGTATTAAAACATTAAAAAATTATTTAAAACGAATTTATATTATTCAAATGTATTTATAACAACTTAACGTTTTGAATTAAAACGTTAATGGAGTAAATAAAATTATCTATTTTTTTAATTAATTTGTGTCAGTGTAACACGATAGAACTAAATTTAAGCTATTTAGCATTACTATTGTGACAGAACATAAAACTTCTTTAAATGTTTGCAGTTTTCAACAATTGGAGGCTTTTGGAAAAAGCTAATGTCTTATCTTAGTCCTTCCTCCGTTTAAATAAAAGGAGAATATATTATGAACGGTAAAAATAAATTTTTCACTGTTAAAAATCCTACGATTCTTCTTAAGAGTTTCATGTTTATAGATGAGTTAATCTTTTTACAGAGGGGACAACTTTTGACAACATCTTAATGAACTATTGTTAAACACTATATATGAAAAATGCACTTACTACTTTCATTATTTTTAATATATCACTTTATTATACGTATAAATAGGTATGCTAAATTTTAAAATTACATAAAAATGTGATATATNAGGTATGCTAAATTTTAAAATTACATAAAAATGTGATATATATATATATATATATATATATATACTTTGCAGTCATAATAAATAATATATTAAACAATTATATTTTGTTGTAGAACTATTTTATACATTACATAAATTGTTCATAAATAATACAAAATTTGTATAAAATAAGTAATTAATTAAAAAAGCATAAAATATTACACAAATCGCAGGCATCGTTATTAGAAAATTAGTTCAAGTCGCTCGACTTTCACTATATTGTGTGTATGTTTAGCGCTTTCATTTATAAGTTACTAGTCATTGAAATATTTATGAAATGTCGTCATAGTTAAAATAACATACGCATAATTATTAGTTCTGATAACACTAAGTCATTATCGATATTATCGTTGACTCACCGATACGCTAAAATTTAAGCGCATACCGAGGTCATACACGAAATAGCGCATGTCTTAAGTCACTTGAATGCATACTGGCGATATGTAAATCGCGAATACAAGAATAATTAGTTTACATACACTATCAGGTAGATAGAAGAAAATAAGCAATACTGGACTATAAAAGAAATGCAGTAGTTGCTAGGTTCGTCTTCCGCGAGCTCGCCGCTATTTCGTTACTTCGACTATCTCGATGATACTACAACTGTATATTCGAACTTGAAGAACCTAAACAAATCTGAAATCCTTTTTTTTCCGGAAATTGTTGTACGATCGCGGTTCTAAATGCGTGTGCATCTGCTGTTGATTCTATTCTTCGCGAGCACTATCTTAGCGCGAAGTGCTCGAAATAGAAGGGATACTGTGGTACGTGTAACTTATATCGTAATAAATTCTTTTAAATTACATAAATTACCTATAATTATTAATGACAGTTTAGCTAACGTTAAAAGTGCGGAAGCAATTTTTCTGATTAACAGATAACGAATATCTACAGATTTTTACCGCTTTATCACTTTTTATCAAAGTAACCGCATCCTTACAATTAATTAATTTTTCTTTTCTGAGGAAAAAAAACACTAAGGTTTTATCTAAATATTATTATATTTTTTATAGGAAATTTTTATAAAATTCAATAATAATTTAAGGATAGATTGACCGATAGGAGTCGACACAGGGTGTTAATGTGTATATAAAATTTATTAAAATCTAGAACGATGAATAAAGGCGTGCATATGACGCTATTTGATTAACATAAGTTCGCAAGTGCAGACGTTTCGACTCACAGTTCGAGTCCTCTTCAGTGCATTATAAAATTCTCCAGTCCATTACAAAGTGTGTGCGGCGTATGTTCTCATTCTTGGTGGCTAGTCTGTCGTAAAGCCAACGGTATCTCTTCAGTACAATAATATGTTCCACCAACGTATATCATTTTTTCGCAATAATTACGCGACGTTCGTTGAAAGCTGTTAAACATTACGAATGTGTTCACTTGCGAACTTATGTTAATCAAATAGCGTCATATGCACGCCTTTATTCATCGTTCTAGATTTTAATAAATTTTATATACACATTAACACCCTGTGTCGACTCCTATCGGTCAATCTATCCTTAAATTATTATTGAATTTTGTACAAGGAGTCTCATTGATTTTTTCATTTTAATGAAATTTTTATAATTTCTATAATTTTAGGAAATTTCTATAATACCAAATAAATTTGATAATATAAATTAAATATGTTTGTTCAGTTTTCTTTTATATTTTATCAAAGTATTTTATATTACGTCTAAATACTGGCATATCGATTGGCTCAAGTTATTTTACATATCACCTCTTGATTTCATATTCAAGGACATACATAAGTAGTCTTTTTACATATTCTTATCAATTCATATCTATTCTTTGACAGACCACAGTATTACCTCCATCCACAAATGCAGCCAGCAATGAAAATACGACAACAGGCGTTTCTACAAACGGAGATGAATGTAATACAATTATTTGTAGAATTAATAATATTTTAAGTAAGCCGTTCAAAATGACGCCTAAGATTGTTAGATCAATATTAGAAATCATTAAGAATACGTTAGAATCGGCTTCAAATGCATTGACTAAAACCAGCGACATGGTCTTACGAGTTACAATGCAACCGGTAAGCGTAGCATTAATCTTTAACAAAATTAAATTATTTTACTTTCCTTTTCCCATAATTGTCTATAAATCTTTTAATGACAGAATTTAATTTTTTTTTAACTGTACATATTAACATATAATTAAAATTTTATATATAGTTTCTGACAATGATAAAATTGGCGCTGTGGGTGACGAATTGGTTGCTTGAATTTTGCTGATTCGATATTGTCTAAAGTTGATAGAAAAATATCTTCCAAATTCCAGTAAGTAATTCACCAATATATATAAAACTTGAATATAAGTTTTTCTCACTATTGTATATTACTTACAACTATTTAATTTATTTATTACAATCCGTTTATTCTTCAGTTAAATAAAAAGATTAAGAATGGAACGGAATATAATGATCTGCTTTTGCATCACATATAAATATATTCTTTATTATTAATAATAATTTGTTCAATACAGATAATACATCACTGTCGGCTTACTATCTCAATTCTGCATTGTACAGTCTTTAACATCGCTTTAATTTAAAGTCAATAGATTGCTTTGTCGATCGATGATATCAAACAACATATAAGAATAATGATTTTTAATTTACTAAATTTATATATTTATCTATATATATATATGTATAGAATACAAAAATCTTAACAAATTATTCATGCTTATGATATTGAAGATAATTTGACCTATAATCTCTATTGAGTACTCGGGACTAAATCACATAATCATGCACGCTATCTAACTGCTCCCGATTGTTAACATTGAGAATCGATATGACGTACAATTACTGTAAAACAGAAATTTTACAATTATTGTAAAATAGCGACTGGTTACTTCTCGTAAATCGCATGCAAAGGATAAGAATTCATCTTCATTATTATGAAAGTAGGATAAGAATCCTGTTCCACTAGAAAATTACAGTTTAACGATCGATCATAATCTTCATCCTCGTTATACAATTTGTTCTCATGTTCAAATCAACTTTTCTGTTACTAGATTTTTACCCCACACAATCAGTAAATATCTATCTAGAGACATTAAAGTGATCAACAAGTTACACGTTTCTGACGCTCTCTTAAGAAAGGTATAAATATAAATAATTATCAGCTGAGAAGATTGAACTATCGTTAGAAGTCGCGATATTAATCACTGGAGATTACAAGATTATCAAGATCCAGTCTAAGGAGGAATCCATCAATTGAATACCTATCATATTTTTTGGTACACAGCGGGAACTTTTTGGTCAACTATACATCGACATATCTTTATCTACTTAAATTGTCTCGTATGTAAATGTATTTATAAAGTAATGTTCAATCGACAACATAATCGTTACGTTTTTTTTTTCTAATTTTTCTTAATAAATTTTCGTCTCGCTCGTTGTGCTCATATTCCTACAAATACAATACATTATTCGTGAATTCGGCGCGATTGAAATCGCACGAAATTCGGCGAAATCCTCCATGAAAGTCCTCAGGGAAGAAGCAATACCAACACGATCCCAGAAAGATTCGTTCTTGCTGCGTGCAATATGGGAATCGGAAGCTCTCACGTGGGGAGGGTACTATCGATCTTAGACAGTGGTTTCATCTAAGATCGATCTGAAATTCTAGGTATTGGTAGTATCGTAGCTCTTGTACGTGTGAGAGGATCTCTTATGCCTGACTGTGCAGAAGAGAATCATGCTGGCCACTTGGCCGAACAGCTGCAGGAAGGCGACGACGAGACCCACCGTGCCCACCACGTGGAGTCTAGTTACTAGCCACATTTGAATGGCGGTCGCGCATCCCTCCTTGTACCAAAGCTCCTTATTGCGACCATCCGAGTCGAGACGACCGCAGTATCGTTCCCGCTGCATGCAGCAGGAATCCGGCACCCGATCCTCCTCGGGCCATGCCTCAATTTGGAACCAATCCGTGTAATCGCGCACGCCGCAGCAGTGAAACTGAAAGCATTATTATTAATTTTATTATATTAATTCTAGAATGTTATTCATATTTTTCTTACAGTAATACTATTCTGGGTGAAAATGCATTAACATAATTAAGAATTCTTTTACACTTTTTTTGTATTTTATAAGCTAGGTGTTAGAATAACTGAATTAACAATATCTTTTACTATTAAACAGTCTTATTGAATGTATTATTTCAAGTTATCAAACTTTTAATAACAAAAACTATACTCTCTCTTAATCGAAATCAGTGTATTATTTATTGAAAGACAGCGATTAGCTTGATTTCAGTGCTATACTTATACTTATATCAATTAATGATATTTGCACTGTCTTTTAGTGATATACTGATTTCAATCAGTGAGAGTACCTCTCCTCCAATGATTCCTCTTAATCGGAATCATTGAAGCAGTGAATAATCATGCTGCAAAAAATTACAAAATCTTAAATATCTGTTTATATATTTGCAAGAAAATATTTACTAAATGTAAATATATATTTATTTAGTAAAAGGACAACTAATTAAATTTAACCATTGGTTTTTTTTATTGAGTAAATATTTAGTAAGTAAATATCTTCTTGCAAATATACAAACAAATATGTATTAAAATTTAGTAAGTTTAATAAATTTTTTTTTCAACTGATTATTACAGCACTATAGCATTATAATATTGCAAATTAATAAGATTTTATTGATTCAGGTTTATTGAGTACTAAAACTAAATTGACATTTAGGTGAATATTCACCAACAGTAGCATCTCGGTATTAAAGATATATGTATTAAATAAGACATTATCAAAAATATAAAAATTTTATAGACTTTTCTATTATTATTATTATTACGTTTACTATTACGTTTGAGTATTTAAATAAAATTTGAGAACAGTCTCTTATAAATTTAAAAGTTATTTAATTTTTTGTTTGCTCTTAATTCTTATGTAAAATCACGTTTTCTAGTATTTAATTTTAATTAAATTTGATGAAGTAGCATTACCAGCTAAATCAATTTTTATACATATATTAATGAAACTTTAATAAACATTAGTGTAAAAGTTTTTATTTGAATACACTTACTCATTTAAAAATTACTTATCTAAAACTGCAGCAAAATATGGTTATTTACTGTATAAACTATTATGAACCAAATTATTTGTCTCATTTTTTTGAAGCTTTCACAAAGTCATAATTCGTATATTTACAACCAAAATTTTTTGTCGCTGATTAAGAAAAAGAAAGAATAAATTTTAAAGAAACTTTAAATGACAATTTTCAACTAGGGTATAGCCAAAACATTAAGCATTTATTAACTTTAATGTCCTATAAAATTGTGACATGATTGATCTTTCAACTCTCTGTATGCAAAAAGGTTTCTTTAAAAGAAGCTCCTTTGAAACAAATTAATAAAACGCAGACATTTGTAATAGCTTGCGTATGACGTCTTTCTCAAATATTTTAATTAAGCAAACCTCCGTGTGTATATGGTCCCACATGGCAGAAAGTGTTCCCGGCTCCCTCGTGACATTGTAATGCTTCTCAATGCCGTACAATAGTTCCTCTTTCAGACTCCTCGCGAGATGTTCTCTGAACACAAACGCCAAGGTGCCCAGCATGAACTCGGCGAGAAACATGAGTATTACCAGACTGAAATACTGAAAATTACGGGACGTGTGAACATTCTCTTCCTCTTATTAATTACACGGGAGAGGGTAGGGGGCAGGGGAATCTTTCTGAGAGTTTCGAGATTTTCAAAGAGCTTTCTAATTGTTCTAACGCTGATTTCTTCCTCAGGTCGGGAGAAAACGAGTGTTGAAAGAGAGTACGGGAAAAAAGTGCTTCACATTTTACGTAATTACTGTACTTTGCACGCAAGGCCTCATATACTATGCGAATGAGCTTATCGATCCTTTATTACATATTACGCGAATTTCACACGTATAACAAGTAGAAGCTACAAAGGAATATTTTATTTTGCTTAGCAGGCAGAGCTGCTTTAACGTCAGTTAAAAATACAGCAAAACAAGCGAAGAGGGAAAATAATTTTCAAAAAACGTAGCGTGGTCAGCATGCGGACTGCTCTGTGACAAATTATTCACCAGGGATGGCAAAAATTCAAATCACGCTCTACTGGCGACGAAGATATTCAAGATAGTCCGAGTTATACGCAGTTGTATATGCAGTCGGTCCGTGCGTTGCATGTGCAGTATACTGCAGAGTGCGTGTTACAAAAAGACCGAAGTACACTGCATCGCACGCGCTTTTTGCACGGCAAAACGTGTTTTACAATGAATCACGTTGTACCAACCGTGATCAGCATGCATCTTGACTGGAACCACGCGCCGCAGCATCCGAAGAAGGCGATGACGAATGTGACGCATCCCGCGGCGAGCAGCAGCGAGTCCGCCGACACGAAGCTGTACTGTGGTACCAAGGTCGCGTATCCGGAGTAAGTCAGTCGCAGCCAAAGGCCCGCACCCAAAATTCCGCAAGCGCATAACTGTAAAACAAATTACGCGCGTCAGTTGCGCCGCGCGTCATAAAAGCGTTCGACTTTCGACGGACGTGTTTAAAATCGGATCCATTGAAGTCGAAATTAAAATATAGAGCGTGAAATTAACTACCGTTCGTAAGTTTGGAAGCATTTGCGGTTTTCTCGCATTTCATGAAATTTAAATATCTCGGTGAAAAAAAAAATGATAGAAAGTTTTCAAAAATGCATTTTAAAGGAGAAAGGATATGATACTCTACAATACTTTGTTTCTAAATTACATAAAATTAAAAATTAGTACTTTTTCAACATTTTTTTACTTTGAAGCTCTGTAGCTTGACAAATCGTTGGACAAAAATTTATGAAAAATTTTACAATAGACTTTAAAACAATTTTTTTTAATTAACGCGAGTATTTTTTGCAGTGATATCAAACTTCTTGTGTAAAATCTCATTTCTTACAAAATTCTTTAACTTTGAAATTAAAGAATTTACAGAAAAACAAAAGAAAAAGTGTTATAATGTATTTAATTCCAATAGTTTGTATGTATATACTGACTATTTAATCAATTGTTGTTAAATCATCAATATTCTTTTTTAAAAATCGTAATAAGATCTCTTGAGTGTTGTAATGAACTCTCATTCCATATTTGTACAATAATTTCATTATTGTGAAAGGCATTTGATTCATGAAAGCATCTTTATTACTGACCATTTTGTCATTTTCAAATGTGCGAAATTCTGTGTCTAGTCAGTTCGTGGACTTTAAACTTTTCTATATTTAAAAACTATTATAGCTTCGACGTTTTCGTCTTAAATAGAATTTTCGTCCTACAATGTGTTACAAAGAATTTTTTATTAAAATATTTATCGTCAGTTTAGCGACATTGTACAAATGATTATATTGTGAGTACTTTAAAAAAACCCACTAAATATCCTTTCAATCACAGTTTTTATGTTTTTCACTGCAAAAACGTTGCGATAAATCGACCGAGAAATCTGCAGCGAAAACGACATTCGATTCTTTTGGGTTATTCTGTTGTCAACAAGTATATGCATGTATTATAATTCATTGACAAATAATGTTTTCAAATTTAAAACTAAAATATGCAAATACAAGAGAAAATAATACGTTAATAACTTTAGACTGAAGTCAGTGAAAGGAAGAAATAATAGCGATTCCGCACAGTGGCTGCGTGTCTAACGAGATCACGTTAACGTTATTTGATACAATAATTCTCTAGTACGTACTCTGGAAGATCTGGGAAATTATAATTAAAAGCATCGGGAGATTCTTATCACACGCCACTCGTAGCACGCGAGTTCACTGGGTCAATACCGCGTTTCTTCCATCGGGGGCTGTGCCCTCGACAATGCACGCTTGCGACACAAAGATACCTCGATTGTGCAGCATTTGAGCAAAATCGGAAAGTGGAAAGTGGACCGTGAATTAGAAAGTAACGCGATGTATTTCGAATCATCGACGCGGAAGGAAAATCGACGGTTGCGGTTGACAGCCGTCGCGAAATTTATTTGACTCACGGTCAATGCACCAACATACGCGTGAAGAATTGAATGGCAACATCACACGGTGAAAAATCTCGCATTCACGATAATAATTATTACAACCAGTGTTACGCTTAGAAAATTATCTAGATAAAGGTAAGATAAATTACATGTAAATGTATCTTAGATGAGACAAAGTTGATATAATTTTAATTCATCTAGATAAAAGATAAATATATGTATGGTTTTATCTAGATAATTTTCAAATAATATCGTTATTGAGCAAAACAATTTAGGATATGAAAATAATATGTTTATATTTTTATTTCTAAATCTTTATTTTTTAAAAGAAAGTTCTTGAAATAATTTAGCCTAATAAAGAATATTATTCGTTTAATTTAAATCAATACGCAAATAAAAATCAAAGTTAAAAATAGAAGAAATATATAAATATAATTATATACATTATATAATGACTGACAAAATTTCTTGTAAAAGTTTTTGAATTTATCATTTTGGGGCAATTTTTATGTTGCACTACTGCTAATCGGAACTGCGTTCCGATATATACTGCCAGTACTAAAAATCTATAGTTCACATTACATACAGTTTTTCGGTACTGGCAGTAATTTCAACACGCAACTCTTAAAAAATTCTCCTGTTAGGATAAACGGTAACTTGAGGTTGAAGCTAAAGACAATATTCTCATTATTGTTCGCATTATCTTCAATCAAATAACAATTTGAAAAAAATAATATTTCTTTTATTTAAAATAAAAATGAAAATAATATACATTACAATAATCTATATAAAGATAAGATAAAGCAATTTCTTTATCTAGATAATTTTATATAGATAACGGCAAACGCTGACTACAACAGTGAAGCTGCGCGCGACGCTGTTTTGCACTAACCAGCAAAGTATATCGGTTGTCAATGCGGTCACCCGTATGCATTTAACGGTTTATCGTTCACCTGCTAACTTATTCGCAAATAGAGACTTCTCCGCGCTCGCAAGAGAGTGTACAGACTTTCTAGGTAAGCCGGCGCGGCGGTTGACTCGCCGTGGTGTCAGTGACGGGAAGTTACTCATCCGAGCAGCCAGGTGAATGCTGACCTTACGGTTAATTCATCCGAGTCCTCCGTATCGCGATACATCCGACACGCGATAGCGACGTCCCTTATCCGGTTGTCCGAATCCGACCGTAAATGAAGAGACGAACGCGTTCACGCACTCACACGCGGAAGAGTCGCAACGGTAATTTAGAAATTGCAGCTTGCGCGCGACGCAGTATGATTAGGAAATTAATGCACTGTTACGCGACCCCGATAGCTAATTGTACAAAAGAACGCGTCCGTACTTTCTAATTACCGTCGATGATGCGTGCGCGAAAACGGGACGAGGGTTTTTGCAACGGCGTTATATAATCCGCAATAAGTGTCGTTGACCGTCAAATGCTCGGTTTGCATCTCCTCGTTAAAGTATTTACTACCGACATTAACATTTTTTTAATAATAAAATAATTTAAGATAAACCGTTCATTAACGGAAAAAAAGACGGTAAAGCTACGGCTCGCTACGCTAGTTTAGTATTTATAATTATAAGCAGATTTGATAAGGTAAAGGCAAGTAATATAGAACAGGGATTTATTTTTTATAAAAAGTATTGCTGCATTCAGGTGGCAATCGTTGAAAGTTGCAGTTATCAAAAAACATGCTATAGTAAACAACGAATATTGTACGACAATCGCTCTCTTCTATACTTATTTATTTTTATTGCTCCTAGAGATATCTCTCTGTCATGTATCTTTATCATTTACTGAAAAAAAAGACTGGTTATAACTACCAAATGTATAGTGAAATAGTATCAATTAAATATTTGGTCAATGTAACCAAAAATAATTTTATTTTTCTAAATGTTTAGTAACTTATACCAGATTTGATAATACTTACTAAACATTTAGTAAAATAAAATTATTTTTGGTTATATTGACAAAATATTTAATTGATACTATTTCACTATACATTATTTGATAGTTATAACTAGATTTTTTTCAGTGTTGCCGATTTAATATCCATCTCATCGAATATGTATATATTTTGTTTGTTATATCAAAATTTATTTAGTTATTTCTTATGACACCTTTTACATTCAAAGCGCGTTTTTAAGTGGTAAATTTAAAAGTCGATCTTATTTAGTGATCGGACTTGTTCGGCTCAAGTATCTTATTACTAATATCAAATCTGCTTAATTATAAACGTTACTTGTTTAACGAGCAAGAGCTTTGCAAATCTAACAGTATGTCTCAACTGTTGGTGTCCTCAACTCATTGAAGTTCTCGTAATGAACCATGCTGTCTCACCTGATCTAGAATTCGCGCGATATACCATGATTAGCGACATATAACAAAGCGTGACAACAGGTGACGCGTTTCAACAGTAGTAAAGTACACAAGGGCAAGCGCGTGTACCAGTTTCGCAGCGCACAGAGCAACCGGTACCGCGCTTTATCGTCGACTTGGGTACCGTAACTTCATAGCTTATAGAGCACGGTTCAACGCCCTATTTAAGGCTTTCATCGCGATACAGACGCCGCCAACGAACAATTTCAAGTGGAATAATAAAGCCGGGGGAGGGGGACGGTGAATGATACGGCGGAATGCGGTGCGAATTACAAAAGCGCGTCGTCGCGTTTAATCGCCGGCCCGCGTGGGTCGTTATTACTGCCGGCTATTGTTTCATTTCTGTAATTTCTGACCAATTGAAGCCGCGTACACTTGCATTGGGTACAAGCGTGTTTACGAATTATGCGCCGCAATAAAATGTTTTGCTCAAGTCGTAACGTCCTCAGACATATCTTTCCAGAGCGAATGAGATGCTTAAATATAGCTCAAGTACCGCTCGATCTCGAATAATTCGCAAAGTAAATCGATCTAGAAATAAAATAGATAAAATTCCCGACTGTATACGCATCCGAGTTAAGTACTTCCCAGACAACACGCTGTCCAAATGTGTCCAAAAATCAGTTCATTAGGCATTTTATAAAGATATCACTAAAGCCGGAATTCATAGTAGAATCTTATTTCAAGACCATCTTCAGTAATGTTAGATGCTAATGTGGCTTCGTAATTAGTTGATAACATCTCAAGATATCAACTGCTTAAAAAAAAGTCAGTTGTTAATATAAAAATTGATTAACTAATAATAAGACACGCTTTAGACATCTTTAGATATGTCTACACAGAAAAAAAACATTCTTGTTTGATTTGAATATATCTTTATTTTCGAAATGTTAAATATTGAAATAAGATTATATAGCATTAAACAGACATAATTTGTTATATGAAAAAATTTTATATAGCTTCAGCAAAAAATATATCATTATTCAATGATAATTTTTACAAGTTGAGAGGAAAAAAATATCGGTTAGAAAATGATAATATCTTCCAAGTATTAGAACTTTTTAATATTATTATTGTCAAAACAATCATATCGTGCTCTTTAGGTGACTCTCTGTTATAATATTGAAATAAAAATATAATAGAGGAGAAAGAGGTATTATGGCTACTGTAGACATTACGACCGCTTCTATTATTTCCGTTATTAGGTGAATTCTAAGAATTACTTATGGAATTATTCGTATAGTAGCCTGCCGTTTTTTAATGGCGCTAATATGACAATACACAATAGCTAATAATTGTTATAAGGCATTTTTAACTTTTGATTATTTTGAAATTTTTTCAAGGTACATTTTAATATTTAATTACACATACTTCCTCATTATTTTTAAACTTGAGCGTATTAACATACGAACGTATGTACACTCAAGTGTTTTTTTTTTATTTAACTTTTTATCCAGCTGTACACATTTTGAGATATGCAAGTTAAATAATAACATGAGATTTTGTTAATATGGCGTTTTAAGCGAAATCTTTATATCGAAATATTTCTTCGATAAATTAATTATCACTCAACAAGGCTGTGTTCAGAGACATTTTATCCTTGTTGTTTAATGTTAAACAAGGATTAGATGATATCTCTAATGATACCTATAATGTTTCTGAACGCAGGAAAATTCTAAATGATGGAACATTAAAAATATATAATTTTGTAACAAAATACAGTGTGTTTTTTAAACTAAACCAATTTTTTAATTTTATTTTTGAGCTAGCCATATTACTACCACTTTTCTTCTTCCACCGATTATGCAATGTGTCATATTTTTATAAATTACGTCCTGTATATAAATATTTCAATACTTTGAATTTAGAATTTGTTAAACAATACTTTGACGAATATAATCGTATAGTTTCAATATGAAATATTGATTAACAAAATCATTCAATAAAATAAAAATGGGTGCCATATTACCTCCCTTTCCTCAATTTTACTAAAATTTAAGCTTTTATCAAATTTTAAATTACATATAAACAAGATTATTATTGTTTCACATTTGTAAGAATATAATTTCTTACTTATATATGAAATTGTATTAAATAGAATATATTAGAATATATTAATTTGATGCTAATGTTTTTTTCTGTGATGTCTTATATCCCTATCCTACTGGATATGCGTGTTGTCTGTGTTCTGGGGTTCTGGTTTTAAAAAAGACTCACATTACACCGATTCATAGAATTAAAATGCAGTATCAGGAATGATAATATGACACTCTACGTACCCAGATTAAAACGTTGACGGAGCAAAAAACGTGCCTGATGCACGTGTATCCTGTGCGGCCCATGATTGTATCCTTCATCCGGTCCTTACTTCGAAGGGACTGGCAACGTTTCCTGGAATCGTAGAAATAGCAACGTGATCCCTTCAAGCAAAGAAAGGAGACGCGGTTAAATAGTATATCGTTTGACTACAAGAAAACTCTCGAGATTAGCACCACACTGCAAATTGACGTGAGACAGCAGTGCCCGTTCAAGGTTACGAAGCTATCTCGGCGTTCACGGGTGTTAGATTCAATCGATTCAATCAGCAACTTTCATCTTCCTTCGTCGTATAAACGCACGGAAAAGCGTATAACGCTCTACTTTCATCACAAATATCATTACGATAATTATATATCACCGATAAAAGGAACCCACCGTGCGCATCAGCGCGAGAGCCTCGTGATGCGCATCACGGATCACCAGGAAATACTACATCCACGTTCGAGAAGCAACCTGAGGTGGTCAGGACGTGGGAGGAAGGGGAAGAAGCCGCGACGAGAGAGAGAAATGAAGAGAAGGAACGGGTGGTGAGGAGAGCGAGGAGGAGGAGGAGAACAAGAAGATCGACATGCGACCTACGCGAGCGAGAATCCCGCTCTCGAGCGCACCGACGAGGAAGATCTGGTAGGATCGTCCCAGCTGACTGATCCGACCAGACACAATCCTCGTCATACGAGAGAGGGTCCGCTCCGATATGTCTGAGAACCGTCCGATACGATTGGCTCCGGTCTGGTCGCCTCTCTGAGCCTTCTAGGTCCGCTAACGGGACAGCCACGGTGAAGCCGTTCACCCATACGCGATCACGTAGATCACGATGGGAAGAGGTGGAGGAAGTGACACCTACGGGAAAATATTGCTCATCGAACGTCACTTTTCCCATAGGCAGTCGTACTCTCGACTCGAGCACAAAAAAAGAAAGAAAAAAGAAATATCCTCCAAGGCCGTTGCAAGACGTCCAGTCTCAATCTCCCGTTAGTCCTTTCGCGTCTCGCGTATCGTACCGCTATTCTTCGTTAACCTTTTACATCTGGATTGAGGCGCACACACAGACAAACGCTAAGGTGCAAAGGTGAAGGTAACTTTCGCCGAAAGGTCTCCTATATAAAAATCTCTGCTTTCCTAGAAACTCTCATTCAGGCATATAATAACTACATCACCGCCAATCACTTCCCACGGTGGTGGTCTTCCTTTTATGATTCCAAAGATAAAATTAAATTATTCATATAATCTTCGTAGACTATCCCAAAATCATCTCAGCTGCCCTATATACATTTTTCATGTTAACTTTATGTATTACTTTATTTTTCGAGCAATTTTTCTATAGGCACAACAATTTTCTTACGCCGATCGAAAAACGTGAGTTGCATGCAAGAACGAAGATTTATAGATCGTGATCCATAACGTATTTCAACACATCGGAAATTCAAATTACCGCGACCAGTCCATGTGAGTTTCCTACGTTAAGTCATCGCGATAACTATGCAAATAATATCGATCGGACAATGCACGACGAAATAGGCGTTGAATAAAAGATCATCCTTGTTTTCACATCAGCTACAGCGGACACCATCGATTACGGTCTCACGTCGTTACGACGTTCCATCGATTGTTTTCAGCGGGTTGCTCGTGATACGTGGCAATTAACATAATTAGTGGGGCGCGAGCAATTTCACTGAATTGTTAAATTTTTTTCTTGTATCGACTTGTATCTACGAAAAGAATCATGCAAAAAGATACAAGATTTAAGGTACACGGAAAAAACTGAAATATAAATCTGAAAATAATTATGTTAAACCATTTAAAAAATTGTATGAATGGAAGGAATGTTAAAACTTTACAGCAATATTATCATGCTTGGGTTTACTACATAATTATTTTGATGGCCTAATATAAAATTATTTTCTGATCTGTATCTAGCTAAATTTTTAGCTGCTACAGTAAAATTATTCTTTCCGTTCTAATCATTCAAAGAAGAAATATCTCTTCTTTAAACAATTTTACTATTTTTTATGAATAAAATTGTTTATGAATACAAATTTTTGTTTTTCTTTTTTTATTAAAAAAAAACTGGTATAATTCTACAAAGAGAGAATTTTCTCTTGATATTACTCTCAACATCATGGTAATCGTGGATCAGCATTGACTTTGAAAAATTTTACTATACTTTTAGTAAAGAACGATGAGTAAAATGGACCGATTTTGGTCCTTGGAATGTAAAAACAGTATGTTTTTTTAATTTTTTATAGTTTTTAAGCTAAATTGAACTCTGATTTGACCTTTGATTCTGACATCTGAAAAATTTTAATGTGTCATGAAAATATTAAAATCAGCATATAAAGCTGTTAAATATACATATAAGAAGTTTTTTATAAAAATATATTAAAGAAGCGTAAAATTATAGTAAAATAAACAAAATTAAATTAAAATCGATATGTGAACAACATTAAATGAAGGAGACTTTATTTAGTCAAAGTGATTTTGATCTTTAAAAATATTTTTTGCTCAAATCTTATAATTTCTAGTAATAAAATACTACAATAGACTACAAATACTCTAGGAGATAGTTCTTGAAAGACGTAATGAATAATAATACTATCAAGAGTCGTAGACAAAATTTAAAATAATTCCCATTGGTAATGCTTTTATTTTTAGATACTAATTACTTTTTTATTTTTTCAAGCAGAACATAATAGAGAGTATTATTATGTTTTAATAGAAAAATACCAATTAATACGTTCGTAAAGTTCAATAATAATAATTAATGGTACTAGATATTTAATGGCTTCATATGCTGATTCGAATACTTTCCGTACAAATTAAAATTTTTTGAAGATCAGAATCAGATTCAGCAATTCAAAAAGCACAAAAAACAGATTTTTTACTTGCCACTTTAGAGGCTAAAATCTTATTCATTGTCCTTTAGTAAAATTGTATTAAAATTTAATGAAAGTGTTCTACAAAATAGTTTACTTTTTGATATTTACTAAAATTATAGCAAAATTCTTCGAAAATCGTATTGTCCCACAGTTATTTATCATAAACTTAAGAGTAAATTCTAAAGAATATTTTCTCCGTGTATTAAAATATCAATAATAAAGAGATAGACGTTTAAATAAATTTTTACCTGACAAAACGCATGATTAACATCAATGGTAATTTGAACGTATCAACAGTTTTTAATTCTCAACAGTAACAACGTAAACAGAATGATCGTACGTACACTCGCACACCGGCGCAATTAGCACAAATAATTTTTCAATATCTTTGGGAAACTTCATATATATATCTAACGCGATGATTCATTCGACGGAAATCGATGACACTTTTCAGCAAAAGAGAGAACACGAGCGCAACGAGCCGGACGAGCATCCGAGAGTTGACGGAAAATCTGTTATCAGCTCATTGCATGATTAATGCGTTCCTCTCCCTACTCGGGCGCAACGAGGGCCGTTATCAGAATTGAATAATATTGATTCGCCTTATCAAGTGCTACGCACGCTCTCACGCAGAACTCCACCCGCTGTCGTAATATTCGTGCCACTTGTCGCGAACAGTTGTCGGCCGTCGAATAAGAACGCTCACGAGAAAAAAAAAAGCGCGAACGGATGTAAAGAGGAGTGGAACGGAAGGGACGTGGACCTGATGAAAAAATAGAACGTTCGATCCGCTGATGCGGATTTAATTCGCGAAAGACGCGCGCGCTCGTGGACTTCACCTTGCCGTAGTCACATCTTTTTCATCCCTCGGCCGTATCGCGCGGTGACATTTATAGCGCATACTGAAAGCTGCGGAAGGAAGAAAATTCCCCTCCCGAGCGTTTCAGTATGAGGTATATTTATATACACCACGATGTGGTCTTATTTTTATCCTAAGTAGCTGTTACATTATCATAAAAATTCCGATATCCGTATGACATCAAGTTGCTGTACCGTTATAACATTTTGTGTTAATATTATTAAAGATGTTTTAAAACGTAAAGCGCTCAAATTTTTCCATTTTGATAAAAGAAAAGAAACTAGCTGCAAAAGAGGTCAGTTTAAAAGAAAAAAAAAAGTTGAGCGTTCTAAGGATTAATTATTATTTTATTTAAACACATTTAATAAAAAGGTGTTTGTAGAAGTACGGGCACATGTCGTATGAAGAGATTAATCGACACCGAGATCAATTTTCACGGACGAAATGGAAGGCTACGCGAAAATAATGTACATTGGAGTGCGAAGGGGCGCACAAATGGTCCCCCTGCCTCGACTTCCTGCCAATTGCGGACAATTTGAGATCATCTATGATCTCCCCACTCGCCGACGCCCGTCGTCGTCGTCGCATGAAACGTGTGCGATGCCTAAATACAAAAGTTAACACGGCCCGGTTCTCTCTCTGTAGGCCGGTCCGTCTCTTTCACCATTTCATGTGCCATACGATCGCATTGATGCGTCCTACGTTCATCTTCCCACGTGATGTAATCAAGAAAAGAAGCTCACACACGTGTCTCGTTATCAGTCTTCCGGTGGCCGCATACGTGTACAGAATTCACGGTTGTTCTTTCTTACCATGAAAGTATATCTAATTTCGCTGTAATTGGCAGTTTCACGTATTAATCCTTTGTTCCTGTCAAAAGTGTCTCAAATTGCTACGATTTAATTTAAGCAGCCAACTTCTAAACCACTCTTTTCATTAGCCTCATACCTCACATTCTATTATACACTGAAGAAAAAGACTTTGGTAATAAATATTAAATGTTGAATAAAATAGTGTCAATTAAATATTCAGTTAATTACTATTACAAACCAAATATATATTAAATATTTAGTAAACTTTATTAAATGGTTGGTTATTATTATGTTTGGTAATACTTATTAAATTTTTTCTTATTATTTAACATATAATTTTTCAAAATTTTTATGCAATTTCTGAATTTTTTTCAGAATTTTGATATAATTTTATAACTTTTTAAAACATTCCTTAAATTTTTTTATACAAATTCGAACACTTTTCAGAAGTCCTAAGAAAGTCTCTATATCTCTTCTAGAAATGTTTAATTAATAAATGAGACATTTGAAATATTTTAAGATTTCATGTTTCATAATTTCCGAAAAAAAACTTTTAAAATCTGAAGATGTTTAAGATATTTTTTTCAGAAATATAAAAAAAAATATTGAATGAATATGAAAATGTTTTATTAGGGTTAGCAAATGTGCATTATTAAGGCTTACAGAATTTAGTTAGTTACTTTGCGCAAAATGTTGCTTAAGTAAGGAGTTACAAGAAAATAAATCAAGAATGTGATCTGCAAAAGCTATAATTATGTCACGTTAGAACGTGAAGAATATCGAGCGTAACGAGCTTATTGAAGAGCTCTCGTACTGCAATGGAGTGAGATATAGTATCATACTTATTACGGCTATGTTTAATTTCCTGCTGCAATCAACGAATAAAAATCACGATTACATAAGGACAAAGTATTATGTTCGATAAATTAATCACTAATCGTAAGATGATATGTCAAGACATGCGTATCCTTCGTATCGAACAAAGCCGCGTACGAACACGAATCCAGTCAGTTTAATCCCTCTCGACCCTTCTCACGCATACGTGATCGGTCTCTTAAACACGGTATTAGGAAAGCCGTTTTTCGGCCGACAAATCCGTCATTGAAATTCTTTCGTCGTTCTTCGAGCGCTTACATGTTGTTAACCCTTTCTTGAAAATACTTCTAAATACACACGATGGTAGATGGAGTCTTCGACAATATTTATAACTTCTAACTATCGATCGTTACCTAGAAATTGGCCGATGATGTATGCATCAATCATTTGATAAATATTTTGATTTTGATTATTTTTCCTACATATGATTCTTAAAATGACATTTTGGAATCAAGAAACGGAGATCATATTATTAACGAATTTTATATAATCTGACCTTCCCAGAGGAAACTTATTTTTTTATTTTAGTGATTGAAAAATGAATTATAAATTACAACAAAGAACAAATATTTTTGTAAAAAGTTCTTTAAATACATGACTTTAAGATAACGCTATTATTTTTATTTTTATTTTTATTTTTTCGCTTTCAATTAAATTCTTTTATTGACATTTATGAACGTAGTTTTTGTAACTTTCTTTCTTTTTCATTTCTGTCGAACATCTACTATTAACCTAATCTAAATATATTTAACAAATTCTTATATTTTTTATTTCTTTATTTATTTAATCAGATATAACTTAATTGTATTATTTATTTATTTTAATTAAAAAATTTTTTTTTATTTATTATGAACTGATTTATTTATTTGATTTAATTATAATTTTATTTATTATAATCTAATTGGTTGAAGAAAACTCTGTGAATCGAAACTGTAATTCAATTATTGATTAAATTTTGAAATATCTGTTCTAATTATTTTTCACTTACATCTTTTTTCTCGTTGTAGTCTTTCTTAATTTTGAATTAATATTTATAAATACATTTTTAAAAAGTACAAGTTGTAAATTTTTTTAAAAGTTAAAAAATATTTAAAAAGATATAACAAAAACATATATAAACTTTGCATATTGCATATTTTACATTAATTTTATTTTATACGTTTTAAACAATTATTCACAATGTTAATATAAATTTTATTTTGAGAAAAGTAAAATATTAAAAGCTCGATGTACGATAATTAAATTCTTGCCGGGAGATATAACATCGGAAATAATCACATCGCAGTTGCATGATTTGTATCTAAGGGTCGAAATGAATTGTTTCCGATTGCAGTAGCCGCAATTTCACGCGCTTGCAGACCTAATTTCGAAGAATTTCAAACATTAAATCAGAAAACACCGTGACATCCTCAAAATCATTGACAACAGTTGACAATAAATTTTGAGCGTGTTACGGTGTGTACGCTGATAGAAAGCAAGCGGATAACGTTATAAAACTATTAGAGTGATTTCAGTACTTGAGTTTGGAATGCGCACAATTTCTCACGAATTTATGGGGAAGAGTAATAAACCGAGAAGAAACGATATCCTCGCTGAGGAAAGCGCCGATTCATTGTTCCATTAAATGTTGGCGCATGGGAAGAGAAATCGACGAGCGACCTGTTCGCACGATCGATCTCCTGGCACTACTACGGGATGAAACCGCGTTATCAGCATGTTTTCTAGCTTGAACACGGCAAGGAGATTGCTTGCGAATTGAAGTGGAAAACTGATGGAAAGAAAGCGACGTTCCGACTTTTCAGATATGTGAGAAAATCACGAGACAATAAAACTTTCTCCCCATTGTGTGTCGAAGGAACGAAATAGAGATCACATGCTGGAGCATACTCGCTATGAAGCATCGCGCTCGATTATATTGTCGTGGATAAACCGTCTAATTTGTAATTACGCATAGAACGTCATAAAGGGTCGTGTACGTCAGTAAACTCGCATAATGATCGCGGCCGTCGAGACAATTCGCTGAAAACATATTAATCCTTTCCGTCGAGGTCTAAATCATCTCGTCGAGACTGATAAGGCCATGAGATACACGCGACACGTATTAATCCGACTACTAACGTGATGATCTACTAACATGCTGAAGCGACATGGAGGAGGCGCATTTCAAACATGACCTTCAATAGTATTTCAAACTGATTCTAATTCACACAGAAACACACAGACATACACATACTATACTTTTAAAGAGATATATAGGAACATTTCGAGTCTGCTTAGAATTGTTTAGTTCTTTAATAAAATTATTTATAATAAAAGAAATTTATATATATTTCCTCGATGATATTAAAAAATCCATTTTTTCTTTTATTTTTCGAATTTTTACTATTATATCTATATTTTTTCATCGTTATATCTATAATTAAAACTAAAATTAATTATTAAAAATCGTTCTTTTAAATTAATTTAGAAAAGATAAGATTTCTTTATTTAGTAAATTTTTTCTCTTTTGAATCCTATACGTGCTACAATAGAATCCTAGAATATTATACGAATATTACTAAAAATTAAAATAATATTAAAATAATATTCCGAGAATATAATATTTTTTTAATATTGTAGGAATATTGTATTAATGTTATGTATCCGCTTTATACGTATAATATTTGTGGTACATTATTTTCAATATCCGTGAAATATTATGAAAATGTTCTATGAATATTATTTTTGTTCAAAAATTAATGTGAACTATTATGCATAAAATATTCATAAACTTCATAATTATTACATTTAAAAGTTATAATATTTATATAATATTTATTTAATATTATCAGGAGTGGACCGTAACCACTTTATTAATATTAGATAATATTTCAGGAATGTTATTCAATATTAAATAATATTGTAGTGCTTATAGGGAAGTCTCTTCTAAAGACTTTTTTTCCTTAGCTTTTCTCGTTTAATTGTTAATTAGAAACAAGACACTTCGATATATCATGTTAAGAGAAAAAATTAGTCCCAATTCGTTCAAAGAATTATGAAGCAATCTGCTGAACATCTGTTAGTTTTAGACATTCGTGTGCTATTATAGAACTTAATAAAGAAGAAGTGGCGTGTTCATAAAGCTATCTTCAGTTAAATCACCGCGACGTTGATAATGGGCCTGAACAATGTCTGATCTATGCATGCAGCATTTCTACGTGATGTAATCGCGTAATTTTACCCGCGCGTGCATTTACGCACCATACAGTTATCGTTAACTCGTTCGCGAACGCCGCGTCGACCGTATCCAGGTTGTGTTTGTAAGCAGAAATACGTGAGTTTCACGTGCTGAATCCGCGAAGCATTTCATAACTTCGTTTCAAGACACAAGTGAATCACGTTCGCGCTTTATTACAATTTTTGCCTTAAAAATATCTAATTTGTTCACACCACTGTCATGACGGACTTATTTATGAAGTATAGTAACAAAAGCGTTAATTTCAGTAATTAAAGTCCTACAAATAATTACTGTGACTCGAAATCATTAGAGAATTCCTCCTCTTGGAGCGCGTTCACTCAAAAAAGAAGCATTTAATATTTTAAGATATTAAAATATTTTATTTCTATCTTTGTTTCTTAAAAATGTTTCAGTTTTAAACGTTGTTTAGATTTAAAATACTACAACGTTTTTAAGTATACAAAAAAACGGAAACAGAAATAAAACACGTTAATATCTCAAAATTAAACACTTCTTTTACCGCTGATTTTTCATATCACTTAACGTTTCTTCCAGCTCTTTAATCCTCACGTCACCACAGAATCACTTTTAGAGAATTAATCATTCATATTTAAACGCTTGCAATAACGCATGAAAAGGTCTTGAAAGACGAATCTAACATCCGCTGGAAGTACGAGGTTTACGAAAATGGCGCGTTTAATAAGCAGAAATTTAAAATATTACGCGAGAAAAGCGGATGTTCCATTAAACGTGCAATATTTCCGACGAAAGTAATGATACACTTGGTCACTCACAGAAATAAAGATGGTCATCCGTATTATTCCCCGTGGAGAGCTGTCGCGAGCTCTTCGCCACCGAGTGGCACACAAAAGTTCATGGAAAGCGCAGTCAAAGGTCGACTCGCGTAGCTTCGCGGCAGCTTTCGAGTTCGCGAATCGACTGCGCGGCACCAGTCCGCAGCAACATCCGTTCTTCGATCCTACGAGCTGATACCAGAATCGCCATCTAACGGTCCGTGATACAGGCGACGCGACGGATTACCCGTAATGATAATTGCAAAAGTCAATCGAGGAATTATGCAAGGTGTTTAATAATAAAGTAAATAAATAATTAATTGTTTCGTAATCAGCGATTGCGAATTAGCGACAATTTTGATTTATTGACGAAATTATTTTCGAATAACGAATGCGACTACAGATCGTTGTTTAAGTGAAAATTTAATGACCAAACAGAACATTTTGTCAACGTTTTATCAACATTTTGACAAAACTGAAGAAACTTAATTATTTAAATACGAGACAAATATTTGTACATTAGGTATATTATGCCCTGTAATTACGCAAGCCAATTACGTTCATAAGATTACGAGCGCTCTACGAATAAAATTTTTAGTATCTGTGGAATGTTATGAAAATGTTCTACGAATATTATTTTTGTTCAAAAATTAATGTGAACTATTATGCATAAAATATTCATAAACTTTGTAATTATTACATTTAAAAGGTATAATATTCATATAATATTTATTTAATATTATCAGGAATGGACCAAAATATTATCTAATATTAATAAATTATTGAATATTATTCAATATTATTATCATATATTGAATATTTTTCAATATTAAATATTGTAGTGCTTATAGGGAAGTCTTTTCTAAATATTGTAGTGCTTATAGGGAAGTCTTTTCTAAAGACTTTTAGTGAAATTTCTACAATTTTATTAATTATAGAGCAACAACAGAAACATTTTACGATGTAAGCTTAAATAAAGTTCTACTCAACGCTGCATTAAGATAAGATGTACAATTAATTCAGTATTATAGTTTCTAATTCAAAAATTGCGTTATAACCAAAAAAAGACCTCGGAAAATAATGATATACCACAAAAAAAGAACATAATTTACTTATAATGATGAGAAAAGCAAAATATACTTTATGAGGTAGGCTCCACGAAATAAATTAAATGTAGAATTTTTTGTGCTAATCAAGAGCCAAACACAAGGTCTTCGCGTGTGAATCCTTATATTCTTCATCAAAATTTACATAACTTTACAGACGTTTCGGTCCCTAGAATTTGGACCATCCTCAGTGTGACAAACATATGTTTCGGCGGTAATAATCGAATCTGTTAATTATCTCGCTAGTTGTTCTCTTTTAATCAAATGCTCCATAATCCATTCGTTATCCAAGCATCTTCACTGTAATAATTTAAAATTGATGAACGGTACAGAACGTGCAAAGTTGATAGTGCGAAAAACAAGATACTACTATTATCAATAGAATTCACAGAAGACCTTATGATTGGCTCTTGATTGGCACAAAAAATTCTACATTTAAAATAATTTCTTTTATTTCTGCTTCTTTAGACTTTGAGACGATTCTTCCATAGAATCCAGCCACAACTGAAGTTCTTTGGTTGGCTCCGGCCTGCGTGCTTCCGGATCGATTTCGGCGACTACCTCCTCTACCGAAACATTCAATCCTGTTACAGTTTGTCTGCTCAATACAACGGCGCGAATAAAATTGTCCGTGAGACTAATGAACTGCTGTTCTATATAAAAGTGCTTGCCTTGCCAGTAAATTAGCTGCAACAAATGCAAATTAAATCGAATTAATTATATACGTAAAAAAGCAGAATAAGAAGCGCAAAAAAGTAGTCGATCTACATTACCTTCGTCGTGACCTTGAACGGTGTAAAAATAGGGATCGCACGGCGATATCGTATAGTGGATGCACCTTGAACGGCACCGCCACCTTTTTTCATGACCGCGCTATAAATTCCCGACTTGTCGTAAAAATGAAACCGCGCAAAATCCAACTCGCGCAAGTACCGCGCGTTATTCATGTGCTTGAAGACGAGGTCAATGTCCTGAGTAGTGCAGATTCCTAGAACAAGAAAAATTGATCAACTGCTATTATTATTACGACGAAGCAGGTGAAATTTTCTAATGACCGGGGTTTAATCTTCCTGTTCGGATTTCTCAAGATTGTATATTACGCAGACATATGTCTGGAAATCTAAATAAATATTTATCTTTTAAAACTTTTTGGAATAGATTGATTGCACGTTTCGTCCGATTTAATATTTGCTACTTATATTTGTTTTTATATTAACGCTACTTTAGATTAGTTTAGGTACAAATTCATGCATTTTCAGTTACATAATTAAGAACTTATTCTACATGCTTAAGAATTTTTTACACCTTATTCTACTTTATAGGTTGTAAGATGTTATAATAATTGAACTAAAACTATTTCAATGTAAAAAAGTTGATTAAATATTATTTTAAGCTATCAAAATTTTAATAATAAAAACTATTACAAACTTGAATTAACTGAGTGAAAATTCACCTATACTCTCTCAGAACACAAAGTCATAAAAACATCATAATAACATCATAACTTTATTGTCATTTATAAATTAATAAATGTTACTCTTATATATGTTATTATGATATCATCGAGTAACAAATGAGTGATTTTTATAATTTTTATGTTCTACCTGTGCTAGAGTTAAATAAATCTTATGGAATAATTGATATAAAGAAATAAACTCACGGTTTATAACAGTTATTACAAGAAACAACTTGTACGTACGTAACTGTTAAATATTTTTCTACAGTGTTCCGTAGAATGATGAAATACACCTATAGATATATGTTGACGCATCATTCCGTACAGTTATTTGTCGACCTACATAATGTAACTGAATACATTTGAAAATATGGAAGCGCTATATATCAATGTCATGAATTAATAAGTATGCACCAATCCCAATAAATTATAAACATTTTAATCAAATTCTGTATGGACTCTTTGCGAAATATATAATATAACATATTTTCATTGTGATATGTCTAAAAATGCAAATTTTATTCGTGACCCTTTATCTTGACACGGTATAGTATAACAATGGTATAATAATGTATATGTGATATAACCTTGTACGATCCGTATCTCGCATCGGCGAATTATTTTTTTTCCCATATAATTATTTCCATGAAGTACTCAATAATAATACAGTTGAGTAAATCAATTTCTAAATTATGTATATTGTAAAATGTTGATGAACACTCGATAAGAAATTAGAGTTACAAGATGTATAAATAATAATAATGATGATTTTAGTAATTTTTAATGTAAGTTCTGAAAAAAATTTTACCCAGGTGAAATCATATCTTAAAAGAGCGCCAAAATATTTTAGCCCGTGGGCGTAATAGTGATATCAGTTACAGTAGGTTAATGCGGCACATAAGAATTTACCGTAAATCGTTGTCGTGTCGAAGAGCTTCATCTTCTTTTCGAAAAATCTTCCCCAAAGGATGGTGAAAATAATTCTTAAAAAGTAGTTTACATCGAATAAAATGTAGAGAATGGCGATCATCGCCACGCAACAAGAACACAACATTATTATAGTTTTCTACCGACTTATCTCTCGCTATCTGAACAACACTTAAAATACTGTGTAGACTCGATGCACGCCTCCTAACGGTCGACGGAAGACTGGCTGCTATGACTCTAACTTGTCTCGGGAGAACTGGGAGAACCAGTTTTAGAAGCGTTGTAAGAAATGACGCTTCAACGCTTTGTAGTATTAAGGAGTTTGTTCACCTTTTTCTAGGGACGGTAAGGAAAGCGATCCTCTATTTTAGTGCAGAAATGAATAAGATAGAAAGAATCACTACCAACTTAACATATTTGAAATTAAGTTTATAATAATAACATATTTTATCAAAAATATTTGATTTTTAGAGTATAACTTGTAATTCAGAATATAAAATTAGGTGAGATATAGCAACATCGCCAATTCTGAACAGTTGGTTGCACTGAACTTTGACGTTACATCATAACATAGTTGCTGCTAGTAAAAAATTGGAATTGACATATCATATAATGATGTTAATGCCTAGACGATGGAAAAAAAATAAAATAAAATAAAATAAAAAAATATTAAATATCATAGAGAAATTGAGAGAAAGAGAGAGAAGGGAGAAGAGAAGACAAACACACAGAAAGATAGATAAACAGATATAGAATAGATTAACAGTATGACAGTTGATTGAAAATCGCACGTATTAGGTAAAACAAAGCGACGTTGTCACATCTCTTTAAAATCCATTTTTGATAAAGGACAGCATTAGTTTCTTGATTTATTATCGTCATACAGAAATTGTGCAGTAAATGTCCGAAATTGAAAAATTTGTAATTAAAATTTTCATAAATTTGAATAGAACATTATGTGTAAATACGTTTATATAACAATTTTATTATAATTGATAACGAGAAGAACAATAAAAAAAAGTTAATTACTTTGTAAATAGCATCGTTCCAATTTTCTTTTTATCAATTTAAAATTCTTTAAAAATATATCTTTTCACATATGTAAAGTTTGCTTTTTCGATAAACGAAAAAATGCTTATTATACATGTATCTGTTTTGTAATTATTTAAATTTTAATATCTTATCTCGCTCTGGTGAAAATTTTTCTCCGAATTTTTCATATAATTTTTTCAGAATTTTTCAAAATTTTTGTATAATTTTATAAACTTCTCAAATTTTTTTATACGAATTGGAACACTTTTTAGAAATACTCAGAAAGATTATATCTTTTCTCGGATTTTTTTTATATATGTTAATTATGAAACCCAAGATATGTTTCTAAGATTTTTTTTATAATTTCTGGCAAAATGTTATAAAATCTAAAAAAATTGAAAGTATTTTTTTAGAAATTATGTATTATTAAATAATAAATCTCAGAATATTTTAAAATTCACATAAATAATGTATAAAAAATTCTAAAAGAAGATATAGACTTTCTGAGTATTTCTGAAAAATGTTCCAATTTGCGTATAAAAATTATGAGAACAATTTTTTCACCAGGATAAGTTTTAAATAAATTAAAATTATATTAAAAATGGGATTTTTCAGTCCCCCTTTTTCTATAAAATCTTGTGAATTTTTTTCTAGCTTTAAACAAGACACAACGGAAGTTGGTAGGAATATGTAGACTATCGGTGTTAATAAATCAGCGACCTTGTTAATTCGCAAATTATTTATGCATACGTATGCGCATTTCCCATCAGTTACAAAATTATAAGCTGCAATCCTGACAGTGTAAAGAGCAAAATAAAAATATCACAGCGATTTCTTCGAAAAAATCAAAGTACGAAATGACATGTATTTAGTTTAATACATAGATATATTTCTCCCAATGTGTGAAGGCACCTAATATACTATACCTACCTAATATGTAAATACACAAGCATCCATTGTTACATAGTAGATAATATTTGTTATTTCCCTGCCATATTCACAATCGACACAATCTCGTTACGTAGAAAAAATTTAGATGCATAACATAACATTAGTGTAAGATATTATTTAATCAGTTACAATTATTTATTAGCATGCTATTGCATGTTGAAAGTGTATTCTATATTTTTATATACATACAATGGTAATATTTAGTTCAAGGATAAATGCGCGTAACAAAGTACACAAAAAAATCTCTACTTGGTTCCTAATTTTGAGCTACACTTTTATCATTTAATGCAAAAATATTACACGTATACAATTACACAATTTTCTTAACGTGCATTATACCAATTTTTTAATTTTAATTAATATTCCAATATTTTAACGTATTGACCTCATATTGAGCTTTTACGCTCAAATATAATATTATATAATTATAAAATATGAAAAGGTAACAAAAAATTATTGTATTCTAAAAATTTCTTCTTAAGAATTTATCTATAATTATTTTATTTTAAAAAATCGACTAATCCATTAATAGAAATACTAGAAAAAGATATTGCTGCGATTATATTAATTATGTTTATTCTGTCTCGATTACGAAACATCAGACTTGTCATAGGTTGTTTTTATCATTTATTTTATAACAAGGCCACGCTAAGTCTCCGTCTGTAGTAATTAAATACACCAGTTGCGAGAACAATTTTAAAATTAATCGATCTGATTCCGGAATTCCGTCAGAACGACATCTGTCTCCCGATGATTAAAGATGAAGTTCGCATTCCGATATTCTACTTGCTATACGGCTGTAGTAGTATATGTCGGCGCTAAAACGACGTCACCGCTGGACGTCGCGGCGTCCGTTTGTCAACAGCGCGTTATAACCGTGACTGGTTCCTGCCGCAACGTCGCTGAGGATATCTCGTTACTCTCCATCCACCTGCTCACCTCGGGTGGCATATCTGGCCGCACAGGAGATACCTAACGACACATTATATCGTTTAACTTACGCTTGTTTAACGAGTTTATTATTGAAGCGATAGAAAATGATAGAAACAAATTTAAATTTTATATTGATGTTTTATCTAATTTCATAATAAAGTTATCGTTTTAATCGAACCCACATTTGAGCTACACTCAGAAAAAAAATTATGTTTAAATTGATGAAATAGTTCCTTCAAATTAGTTTTTTTAAGTTGAAGCGAAAATATCTTTGCAGAAAAAAAATTTATTTGATTTCAAGAAATAACGTTATTAACTTTTTTAAAAAAGTAAATAAATTATTTGTTTAAATTATTTGTTTAATTTAAACAAATAATTATTTAATTCAAAAAAAGTATTGATAGAAATTGCGTTGCACGATCAAACTATTTCTTTAATTCTAATAAAAAGGACAATAAAAAAAATGTCTTCAAAAAAATTTGTTTAAAAAAACTTTTCTTTAACAGTATAGCAATGCACAAATTTATTTGTGTTAAAGAAATATTTTTTGATTCAAAGAAACCTTTCTCTGAATATACGATAGAGAAGTTATCTGTTCTTATCATTTCTTAAGAATATCTCATTTAAACAATTAAATACTAATCTAGACGAGTAGGTTTTTTAATATATTTTGTCGATTTATATAATTCAATCTGAAAATTACGATTTGCCACATGTGTGTTTGAGTATATTAAGAAATATAAAAATAATTTATATGTAAAAAACAAAATCTTTAATTTTAAAGTATTATACAATATATCATTCATAATACTGAAAACTCATAAATACTGATAGGATTACATTAATTTCAACAAAACACGATCAGATAAACGTTGATTAAAAATGATTACTAAATTATATGTTAAATAATATAAAAAACGATAATAAATCTGATATTTTTACGTATCAAAAACACAATAGGAATATACAGATTTTTTCTTATCTAATTTTGTCGGATTTTTTAAAGAGGACAAACTATAGTATGGAAGCAATAAATAAAAGAGCATTATTAGAAAAAGATTTCTAAAAAATTAATCTTATTAACTTGTGATTATATATATATTTTTTTTTTCATTATTTCTAATAAAATCTGATTCTTAGATAATCCACAAATTGTTTACATTAATGACGTGTAAAATAGTTTTTATAGTTTATATTATATGCACAAAATGCAGATTATTTATATTTTACGTCTAACTCTGGCTTCAAAATGATACTCGTAGAATCATTCTGGATCATAATTCTTACCTGCGTTATACCTGCTTCGACATTTCCATTCTGCTTCACTCCACGGTTCAATAGGGCACCAATGACAGATTCGGCGCTACAGTTAAGAAGTTTCTGCCTGCAAATCGCGATTGCCCTTACGAAACCATCGCTTGGCGTGATAAACCGATGCTCCATAAAAAAACTTCTCTCATCCCAATAAATAAGCTGAAAACAAAATTAACGAAATTACACTACACACAATTGCGTACTTGTGTACACACTCTCTAGATCTCGTAAAGTGAAAATTAAGCCTGTGCAATTCGTGCGATGTTTTACTCTATGAAATTTAGAGAGTATGTTATACCTACATATAATTAAGATTAAAACTTTGAATTCTCATTCTAAATTAATTTTTCCTATGTATACTTCTAATCGTATCTATTTGTTGTTGCCAAGACGCTAATCTATGCGTGTATTAGTTTTTCCATTATGTTGCAAATCAGCTAATAATCTCTCTCACGAAGCTTGAACTTTAAACGCATTATTATTTTATTTAAATCGTTCACACGATTCTTCTTTTAATAGCAGCTGAAGCACGCTAGTTGTTAATAAAAAGTCAGACAATTTAAAATGCTAATAAATTGGTTATAAGCTTTAGCTTATTAGCTATTAGCTCGTGATAAATTTAAAATATTTTAACTAATAATAAATTGCTAATGTTATACTATTTACCAGCTTTCTTCTAAAAATGCTATGTGGATTGCAATTAACTGCATTCATCTAGTGAAGAAATACTCGAGATATCAATTTTAGAAGTTAACAAATATTGTAGTGATTTGAAAGTATTTCCTGTAGTCAAGTTTTGTATTGTACTTTTCAGTTGTATTCTGGCATAGCGTCTTGCACAAATAAGTATTACATTATTATTATCTCAAATTGTGGTGCAAGAAAATTATTAACTTTTTAATTTTATTATGTTCAAAATATTCAATCATTACCATAATAATTTTAGCCCATATTGGCTTTGCATAAATACACACGATCACCTGTCACGCATTTATTTGGTATCGAGACACGACCTTGTCTCTTGATACATAATTTGATGCGTTTGTTAAGGACATTAAGGACAAGCCTCTCCATAAGGAATACCGTCGTGAGTTTCGAGACTATGCGTCATACAATCGCGTGGTGCATTGCAATTACGAAATCAAAATAGCGTTTACTTTGGGATCGTGAATGCCTTGAAAAAAAAAAAATAACTGCCTATTGACGTATTTCTTGCTATTGCGCATATACAACGCTTCAAATATCTTAGGAAATCAATGCAATATATATAGTCGATAATTTGTATCCATAATTAAAAAATGTATTCTCTAGAAAAATACGGCAAGACGATTTTCTGTTATGCATGTAAATTAATTCCGCGTTTTTTCGATTTACTCGTTTCGAATTACCAATTCTTCAACTATTTTTTCCATACAACAATTTTACTATTTACAAAATCCTACGCCACTTTGTTATGTAACGAATCTCAAATATCAGTTATATTGTCAGTGATGGTTGCTGACAAGATATATATTAACATTATATACTTTTCGCATCTGAATTAAAGAAAAATATTATTGAATCTCACAAAACGATCATTATTAAAGTTATTATTTTATGCAAATTGGAGATTTAGAAGCTGAATATAAGAAGAAAATTTTATTCCGTGACTTTCAGCATCGTGTAAAAAACAATGAAGTAATTAATAATTTTTTATATTATATATATATATTTTTTAAGTTTTATCACGAAAAATCCATTAAAGTCAAATCTAAAGAAAATATTTTTCAGACGTGACTTCAATGAATTTTTTAGTATTAATTTCTACGACCAACCGCTGCCAGTCAAAAGCAAAAACGGAGGAAGTATGAGTTTTTACACTTATTATGTGTGATATCAATGAATACATCAGAACAATTCTGTTATAAAAAATTATTAAATTATTAATATCATTGTAAGTTCCCATTAGTCATTGAACATTTTTTTCCTAGCGCTTACATAAACATGGAAATAATGCACTTAGTTGGAAAAATGATCAAATAAAATTGTTCACACGTATTCGCATTCAGTTGCTTTGTATTACCTTAGACGTTATTTTAAAGATCATTAGCGGTTTGATGAAACGCCGATAGCGTATGGTGGTAGCCCCTTGTACAATGCCCGATCCTTGAGCGCAAGCCTCTCGCAACAGATCGGTTCTCTCGTAAAAATCAACCCTGGCAAAATCTAATTCGCGAAGATACCTCGCGTTGTTCATGTGATACAAAAGCGCGTCCACGTCGTTGGTAGTGCAAATTCCTGCAAAGTTATTACAAAGTAATAGTACATCGCAATTTTTTAAATTGATTTAAAAACATCTATCACACTACGAATCACGTGATTCATTGTTCATTGAGCATTGAGATAACAATCGATAACAATCAATTGAGCGATTAAGATGTAAATACACGTTATATAAAAGTAACGAGAACATTGTTACAGTGATGTAATGACGAAGAGTGATATGTGAAAACACAGTGATTAAGATTCAATCGCTTCAGACTTGAAGGTACGCTGTGTTATACTGAACGTTTCTCACATTCAAAGGATAGGAAATTCAGTCTCTCGATGTTTCAAACACATCATCGAAACCTATAAAATAACTATATTTCTGTACAATTGATCGAAACCAATGTTACATTATACAATAATAATACGTTATATAATGAAACGTAATGATTTTAAGACATGGTTAATTTTAACTTCGGATGAAGTTAAAAGAATTAAGGACGCGTAACTGTGATACTCGCGCAGGTATGCACATAATATATGACTAATCGGTCATTGCATTGGCTAAAAAGCTACATATGAATCGTTCTGCCAGCAACGTATACGTCGTAGTAGAATCAAGCGCTGCTATTATAGCTGGTCGCCAGAAGGCACATATACTCGAAGAGAATACTCTTTTTTTTTCACGGAAAAGATTTCAAATTGATATTTTGTGCTATTTACAGTGCGTTGTGGTGCACAATCAATACTCTGGATTTGCGACACTCCACCAGCCAGCTGATTCCGTACATGATAGGTCAAGGTTCACACAAAAGGAAGACAATCGTAAGGATTCCTACGTTATATTGTAACGACAAAACTGTGTATACGACGACTCTTCACAGCTTTTTAATATCATTAATTAATTTTCAAGTGTTGTGATCGCGTTAAAAATGATGAATCAAACAAAATATATCAATTTTATAAGGGTCGTTAATTAAATCATTGTGTTAAAATAATTGCCAAAATTTACAAGATTCCTTATAAAATACAATATAAAAATATCGTCTCTATGTTTTTAATGTTTAATGTCAATTAAATGTTTGTGCTACAGTTTTCAAGAATGAAATTTTGAATGAAATATCAAAATTATTCTCAATATATATATCTTTGTTTAAAATCTGTTTATGCTCGTGCACATAATATATTACATAAGTAATGATGTATATTTGTCTAACTTTATCATACACACATCTTTACATATATAATATTAAAATTTTAAGGCTAAAGCAAGCGTATTGCAGTAAAACAAACAGACAAGAGCAAAAATATGTTAGAGATAGCACAATCTGCAATAGTACTTCTAGTATATACATTTTAAACAGTCTAAATAATATCTCAATAATTTTCAGTATTATATTATAACCAAAGTAGAAAACCGCTTAGTATAAAAAATACTGGTATTACGTTATAATATATATAAATACTAAATGTACCGGAGTAAATTTTGCATGATTTTTCGACAATATTAACATATCAGTATTACACTAAACATCGATATTATTAAAAAAATAATTTGATTTGTAATACATTCTTGCAATATAACACATTTTTACCCTATTCATATATATCTATATATGTACCCAGATATCACAAAAATATTTTATAAATGTTCTATGAGAGAAAATATTTATTTTATTAAGAATATTCGAATATTTCTAGACAATGTATGGAAAACATAGTCAAGCAAGAGCGACAACTAATTGTATAAGGGTGGCATGAGTTCCTACCTTGATCTTTTGATAAACATATTCTTGCATAGCATTGGCCTGGATAGAATTTGTCCAACGTTTTAATTTAATTCAGTTTTAGTCTATTGCGTCCTAAAATGGACATTTTTGAGAAATCCAAAACAATAACACTGAATATTTTTAAAATGTTTTTAAAATATTTAAGGTTCTAATTTAGATGTTTTTAATATGTTTTGAATGTGTCAAATTATACATTTTAAATGTTTTTAAAACGTTACTGTGCTATCTGGGTATAACATGAAATAATATATAAATAATACATGTAGACGGAAAATAAAATAGTAAGATGTTTAGAACGACTCAATTAGCTATGCAAACATATATATGAAAATGTTCTGTGTGCAAAATCTGAAAATGGTTCAAACAGAGAGAGATAGTTGTTTTTTCAGGTCTTTCTATTTTAGTCTCTCATTCACGGCTAGATATCGACTATGAAAGAGAATATAAAGTAGAGAACTCATGTTCATAGCATATTCGAATGGCACAACTGTAAACATGCATAGAATATTTTATATGACGTTTTATAGAATATTCTATATATTTTTATATAGATTCTGCAAATGCTCGATAAAAATATGAATAACTCTTAAAGAAAAAAAAATTTATGTATGTATGTGTGTGTATA